>CAWUDS030004057.1:0-80639 GCA_963859935.3 Lathyrus sativus | reverse complement strand
CCTTATCGTAATGCGCTTCAGACTACCCTACCTCAATTAGGTCTTTTAAGGGTTGTATCGTGGTCGGGTTCACGGTTCGTGAAACAAAGGATATTTGGCTCAAATTTGATCTGTACCCACCCCTTCTACGTGATGTTCTCCGATCCTAAGGTTCAGTTAACCTGGCACGAGCGCTCGCCTCTTCGAGAGGTATGTTGAATGGTAAGAACCACAATTAAGGAAACTCACAAGGTTTTTCGGAGTGATAGTTACTCCTTTTCTGCTTTCGGTGTCTGTGTACACGACTTTGTGACTCGCTGGGGAAAATTTCTATCCCTCTTTTTCATTCTTTTGATTCCCTAATTTTTGCCTGGACTGACTCCTTTTGAGTTCTTTTCGTTTTCTTTTGATTTCTTTTGAAGTCCAGCGGGATGCCCTGATTTTTGCCTAAGTATTAGCTTTCTAGCTTTTTCTTTCTTTTTACTTAGCGGGCTTTCTTTCTTTCTTTTGGAACGAAGTCGTGTGACACTGGTTGTCTTGATTGCTCCGAAAGGATTGTAACTGTCTCACTCCTGATTGGTGATATATGACCTCTTGAAAGGTATCAACTGCTTGGTCCTCGAAAGACAACACTCCTCTGTAAGACTTGAATGCTCGGTCAAGTTAACTGACAACTACCCTGCCCCGGGTTAAGATGTGAGGGTTTAAAAGTCCGAAAAACTCCTACTTCTTGGCTCGAAGTGGTTAACAAGGGACTAACTCCTTATATCTCCAGTGTTTTGGGGATTTGAAACAATGCCTTGTACGTCATTGGTAAGGTCTTATCTGAAAGCATACGATCATCGGTCATGAGTTTATTTCGTCATCCTCCCTCCAATCTTTGCTAGTCACAGTGATAAAGTGGAGTGAATAAAATGCAAGTGTCAGTGCAATGCAGTAAATGAGCGACAGCGACATGATTAATTCAGAAAAATGCATAGTCACTTTATTATTATCACCATTCGAAACATACAATGTTTAAAAACAGGTAGTAACTAACAGAAAAGAAACTACAAATGCAAATGATATAAGGGTCTGAGGACTGCCAATGCTGAGGGCGCCTGCCTGTCTAAATCACTGGCTTCTGCTGGGGAATACTTCCCGAGTCTACGAGCCTAGACAACTGAGCGGTTGGGATGAACAAACAGAAATCCTTCTCGAAAGGAAATGCGATCTTGGTCAATCAACTGCTGTACCTTCGCCTGAAATGCTTTACAATCTTCCGTCGAATGCCCTGGAGAGCCACCATGGTAACCACACTGAACATGGGGATTGTACCCAGGAGGGTAAGGTTCTGGAACTGGCTTAAGAGCTTTAGGTTCCACCAAAGAACTCTGGATCAAAGATGGTAGCAGCTGGCTATACGGCATAGGCACTAGGTGAGAAGGAGCTTTCCTTCGTTCCAAGTTGTTGCGAGGTCTGTTATGATTCTGACGCTGATTCTGATAACCTCGACCACGAGTTCGCTGATTTGCAATGGAAGCGACATAAGATTCCTGATAGGGTGCCCCAGGCACGACTGTCTGTTCAATATAACAAGCCACAAGAGGTACTGATCTCTGATAAGATGAAGAACCAACAAAATTCACTGATTCGCTTCGAGGATATTCAACCTTTGGCATGACTGCGTTGATCACAACTTCTTCTTCATCCTGATAGTCACAAGGATATTCAGTTTCACCAGCTTGATCATTTGAAGTAATCTGAATTTTCCCGATTCTTATGGCATACTCAAGGTGTTCTCCTAATGCTATCACGTCAGAGAAGCTTAATGGAAGTCCCAACAATCTTTCGAAGTACGAATCTTGTAGGGAATCTACAAACATGCTTGTCAACTCTTGGTCTAAAAGCGGTGGATGCACTCTAGCAGCAAATTCTCTCCATCTCTGAGCATACTTCCTGATAGGTTCGTTGTTCTCTTGAGACAATTCTTGCAACTGCATGCGATAGGGAGCTATGTCCATATTATAATCGTACTGCTTCAGAAAAGCTCTGGCTAAATCCTCCCATGACTGAATCTGATTTCTCTCTAACTGCATATACCACCTCAAAGATGCCCCAGTCAGACTATCTTGAAAGCAATGGATCATCAATTGGTCATCTCGCACAAACGCAGTCATTCTTCGACAGAACATCATCAAATGCATCTTCGGACAGCTATCTCCCGTGTACTTCTCAAATTTCGGCGCTTTGAACTTATAAGGCAACACCAGGTCAGGAACCAAACACATGTCTACAGCATCCAGGTTAACAGCATCTTTGACTTTCAAAGCTTTCATTCCTTCTTCCAACGCTCGGAGTCTTCTGTCCTTTTCAAGAGCTCTTGGATCTACCATCCCGGCCATTGGAATATCTCTTCGGTAATTCATCACAGGGAAAGCAACACCTTGATTGTTAACAGGAGGAGGACGTTCATTTCGGGCAACAAACTGCTCATGTCGACCTCGGTTCTCAACAGAAGGTTGTACAACTTGATCTGCAGTAACTTTGTTCACTTGAGGGAAGTCTTCCATAGAATCATACAGAGGGTTGGACGTCATAGTGAATCCTGCCACAGTGTTAGGAGACTGGAAATTGCCTTCAGACATAGCTACCAATAGTCTTCAGCTGACTTCAATGCTCGATTCTGCTCAAATCTACTCAACCCCTAGGTAGGTCTTCTGACAATCAAAAGCTGCTCAATCCAAACTCCGGGTAATCACCTTCAGGAAACAAAGGCTGGATCAGAACTCTGGCTAACTGGAGGATGAGATGCAATATGATGCAACACTGATATGCACATGATATGCAAGATGCAGCAAACAACGGGACCACAACCCCCACACAATCTCTGAATACTGCTGCGCTGCTGACGGAGTACGGTCGCTCTGAAGAGAAGACCAAAATAACGGGTAGGTTGGAAGTCAAGTTTCCTGCAAAAAAAACCCCCCACTCACAGGTATGGACCTATATCTGACAAGGTACGGCATCCTATGCGGTCGTTAGCGTCACAGACTTTCAAAACTGACGATACGATTCCCAGAAGGAGTGGCATCATCAAGTCTTGAAGAGGCCTCACTTAGCTAACTTCCAAATGATCGGTTCCCAGAGTCGACAATCCAACTAACCAACAACCCCCTCGACCCAAAGGGTAGAAAAAGAATTCAACCAGAAGAACCTCGTCTGAGCGTAGATTTCGTGGGACACTAATACAAGCAAAGCCGGTAGGCGCCCACTAATCTCTACTCTAAGTCTAAGGTGCACTCAAGCCCAGGTCCGGCTTATCTCTCAATCAAAGAACACCCGTAACACCCCAACAACAACAGATAAAATAAACACCAATAGCCAAGCAAACAAGCGCTAGGATTGACTCTCTCTGAGGGGACGTTGGATCCCACATGCATAAGGACTATCGCAGTCCTTAGCAGCCAGGGGACTTGGCTATCCCCAGCAGAGTCGCCAGCTGCTGGGGATTGCCCCAAACAGCCAGGAAAAAACCTAAGGCGAGACTCGAATAGGGAACTATCGCAGTCCCCAGCAGAGTCGCCAGCTGCTGGGGATCGCCCCGAACAGCCAGGAAAAAAACCTAAGGCAAGACTCGCATAGGGAACCGTTGGAGTCCCCAGCAGAGTCGCCAGCTGCTGGGGATCGCCCCGAACAGCCAGGAAAAAAACCTAAGGCAAGACTCGCATAGGGAACCGTTGGAGTCCCCAGCAGAGTCGCCAGCTGCTGGGGATTGCCCCAAAACTACGGTCTGGTCTCAAATAAACTCGGGCAAGAGAGAAAAAGGGTAACAGTTAGTCGTCAGCGGGAAAGTCTCGATCGCACAGCAGCGAGAGGACAAAAAGTCAGTTGTTAGTGTGCTCGCTAGGATATCGCATCCTATGCCTACATATTCTCGTCTGGTACGAGAAATCAGAGCAGCTGTAGTTCGGCTACTTCGGGACCACAACTCAAATCTCGTTTTATTAACATTCTGGAAAATGATTACAATGATGGAATACTGAAAATAAACCCCTAGGAAATACTATCCTATCCTATCCTGGAAAATCGAATGAAACAGTCCCCTAACAAGTGGACGTCTAAGCTATCTCTAAAAGGGTAAAATAAACTTTGCGAAGAAATGTACTCTAAGAAATATTACATCTGTGCTAATATTTTTTTTAATTCTTTTCCAACTATTTTCTTCTTTTTTTTTCACTTCTATTTTTCATATATTTTTCATATTTTTCTATGTATTTTTTATATTTCTTTCACTATTTTTTCCTATTTTTCTCACTATTTTTCCTTTTCTCAAAATATTTCTTTTTTCTCCATTGTATTTTTTTCCATCTTTTTCTCTAACATTTTTTCTCACTATTTCTTTTCATCTCTTTTTCAATATTATTTTCTATATGTTTTCTTAAACCAAACAAAATGAAATAAAACAAAAAAATAAAAAAAAAAGAGAACAGGGGGGGTACATAGCCCAGCTGGGGGTGCAGCAGTAGAATCTGCAGAAAATGAATGGGCCCAGCCCAAAGCAATTCACACAAAAAACAAACAGAAACCCAGGGGGGTGCGGATGTGAATCAGGGTATGTTGCCAAAAACACACGTTGGGCTCAGGCCCAGAGTTCATCCAGAAAAAAAAACCTAGAGGGGGGGTGTTGATCCAAAACGGAGGTGTAAGCTGAGATTAGTTCGCTGGGCCCAGAGGCCCATTAGCCATGTGAATCCAAACAACCAAACCCTAATTTGCTGGCACTGTTCACCTACACGAATGGCGCCGTTCTGTCCTTCTTCTCCCTCTCTCTCAATCTCCGATTCGCCTCCGTTTCTCAACCTTTCTCCCTCGTTCAACCTTCAATCTCTCATCATCTCTCTTCTTCTCTGTTCAACCAGAAGAACCTGAACAAAAAAAATATTGCCAATCTGGAAACTGATGAAGGTTCGTTGAAGATGTTTCGTGTTCTTGATGAGAAAATTTCTGAACAAGCTTGATGAGTCGTGTTGCTGTGGTTGAAGATCTTGAAGTTCTGTTGAAGATTCTTGATGAATTGAATTTCTGGAGAACTCGAAGTGAACACTTGAAGGTGTTCTTGAGCGTTCTTCGCTGATGAGTATTCTTCTCTTTGATGATGTTGATCAGATGAGTGTTGAACGTTGAAGCCGAACGTGATGGATCTGTTGACGTTTCCTGGAGATTTGTTCTTAAGGATGAACATGGTGATGATGATGAAGAAATTTCTGGGAAGTTGTTCTTGGCTGGCTTGATGGATCTTGAAGGAAGATCTACGAAGAACTTGATGAACGGTTTTCTGGAAAAGTCTTGGAGATGATGAATGTGGATGATGATCAGAGTTGAAGGTTGATGAAGACGGTGAATCTGGGAACTAATTGAAGATCTATGAAGGTGGATGGCGAAGTTCTGGAGGTGAGGGTGATGAAGATCGACCGGAGATGGAGATTAATGTTGATCGGAGGTAGGACGAAAGTTGATCGGAGACATTGAAGGAGGAAGACGGATTCTGGAGATTTTGGGTGTTTTAGGGTTTCCGGCGAGATGCACGGTGGTCGGAGACGGTTGAGGTGGCCGGCGATGAACTGGTACGGTGGTTGCATGGCCGCTGGCCATGCAACCGGTGGTGGTTCAGACGGTGACGTGTGGCAATGGTAGTGGGATGAGTTGCTGCATGTGTGCCACGTAGCGGGTGGTGTGGCAGAGAGAGGGAGAGTCTGAAGCGAGGTGGCACGCGTATGGGTGTGAAATGTGGCTAGCCTCTCCATTCAACACGTGGCTCTGAAGGCTTTATACTGCTTGATTTTTCTGGAATATTCTGGACCTTTCTGGCTGATTCTGGACTTAGACCCTGCGAATGGGCTTTGGCTGATGAATGGGCCCAACGAAAATCATGATAAAAAACCAAAAAAAACTGATATGGATTAATGGATTGATTAATACTAATTAACTAAGACCCATTTAACCTAATTAAATCTGAAATCTAGAAAATTCTATAAGCAAAATAAAATCAATTAAATTCTAGATTAAAATCTATACCAATTTCTATAAAAGAAAAATCTATTAATCCATTTTATACTATCTAAAAACATTAATTCCATTAAACTTCTAAAAAAAAAACAATTGTATTATTTCTATATTAAAATAAAATCTATATTATTTATATAAAAGAAAAGCTATTAAAAGAAAATCTATACTATTCTATTAAGAAAATGAGGAAAAAATCTATTTAATATCTAATATTCTAAAATGGATTAAAACTATTACAAATATTAAAAACCTATTAATATTCTAAAAAATGCTAAAAAATGATTTAAATCTATTTATTATATTCTAAAAATATCTATATTATCCTAAAATGATTTAAAAGCTATTAAAACCATTATTAATATTCCAAAATGATTAAAATCTATATAAAAAGAATTAAAACTATTAAAAATCCTATTAATATTCTAAAAATGATTTAAAAGCTGTTAAAAATCTAAAACTGGTCAATAAAATCCAGACAAATCACAATAATTTCCCGAGGGAACAAAAATAGCACCGAACGATAAATAACACCGCGAGAGCGCATCAAACTAGCCGGTAAAAATAAACGGGCACCGAAATATCCCAAAAATACGATTCTATCTATCCAAACTGATAAAAAACACCTGAGACTCGGGACGAGAGCTGTGATCCCGATAAAATCAAAACAAATGAAAATATGCACTGTATGCGATATGCAGATGCGAATGCGGTCATGCATCGAAACATCGAGCCAGATACGAGACTCGGCTGGTCAAATTTTAGGGTGCAACACACAGTCAGAAGGAACAAATAGAAAAGATGGTAAAAGAAATGTTGGATCAAGGAATCATTCAGCCTAGTAATAGCCCATTCTCATCTCCTATTATCTTAGTGAAAAAGAAGGATGGGAGTTGGAGATTTTGCACAGATTATCGATCCTTGAACGCTATTACAGTGAAGGATAGTTTTCCTATGCCTACTGTAGATGAGTTGCTAGACGAATTATGTGGTGCTAAGTATTTTTCAAAGTTGGATTTAAGATCGGGTTATTACCAAATATTGATCCAACCAGAGGATATATATAAGACTGCTTTTAGAACCCACCATGGTCATTATGAATGGCTAGTCATGCCATTTGGATTAACCAACGCACCAGCTACCTTCCAATGCCTCATGAATCATATTTTTCAACATGCCCTGAGGAAATACGTGTTGGTCTTTTTTTATGACATTCTTGTGTATAGCACTACTTGGAAGGACCACATCACACACCTGCAAACTGTTTTACATGTATTAGAGCAAAATACCTTATATGTGAAACTATCAAAATGTGCTTTTGGGGTGGAAGAGATAGAATATTTAGGACGTGTGGTGTCAGGAAAAGGTGTAGCAATGGAGGCTACCAAAGTGGAAGTAGTTACCAAGTGGCCAAGACCTATAAATTTGAAACAGTTGATAGAATTTTTAGGTCTGACCGGCTACTATAGAAGATTCATAAAGTCATATGCTAAGATAGCAGCACCTCCTTAACAGACTTGTTAAGAAAATATGCTTTTTGTTGGAATGAAACAACACAACAAGCTTTTGAAGAGCTGCAACGAGCTGTCACTTCTGCACCAGTGCTAGCTCTACCAAATTTTCAACATACTTTTATTTTGGAAACTGATGCTTCAGGAATTGGAGTGGGGGCAGTCCTTCATCAAAATGGTCATCCAATTGCATTTTTCTCAAAGAAGTTAGCACCAAGAAACCAGAAAAAATCAGCTTACTTTAGGGAAATGTTGGCAATATCTGAAGCTATTTCTAAGTTCAGACACTACTTGTTAGGGAGCAAGTTTATCATTAGAACTGATCAGAAGAGTTTGAGAAGCTTAATGGATCAAAGCCTACAGACACCTGAACAACAAGAGTGGTTGCATAAATTCCTGGGGTATGATTTTGTCATAGAATATAAGCCGGGTAAGGAGAATATAACTGCATATTCCTCGTCCAGAATGTTTTTGATGTCATGGTCTGAGCCAAAAACATAATTTATGCAACAACAATTGCTAGAAGAAGTGAGCAATAATGACAAACTGCAAGAGCTCATAACGCAGTGCAAAAATCAACCACAATTGAAGCCTCATTACACCACCAAAGGGGGACTACTTTATAGGAAAGGTAGGGTAGTTATACCTGATAACTCTGAACTGACTCAAATGATTTTGAAGGAGAATCATACTTCTCCTATAGGGGGACATTCAGGAAATTCTAGAACCATGGCTAGAATTGCTTACCAATATTTTTGGCACAACATGAAGAAAGACATTGAAGAATTTGTGCAAAATTGTGTTATATGTCAACAAGCAAAATCTTCTCATAGTTTACCAGCCGGGTTGCTTCAACCTTTGCCCATTCCATCTCAAGTATGGGAAGATGTTGCTATGGACTTCATTACTGGATTACCTCTCTCTTATGGTTACAATACAATAATTGTGGTAATTGATAGGTTGATAAAATTTGCCCATTTTACTCCACTTAAAAGTGATTACACAAGTAAAATAGTGCAGAGGCTTTCTTGAATAATATAGTGAAGCTCCATGGAATTCCAAAATCCATAGTTTCAGACAGGGACAAGGTATTCACTAGCAACTTTTGGAAACGATATTTTGAGCTATAAGGTACAACTTTTGGCCATGAGCTCTGCATATCACCCACAGTCAGATGGACAATTTGAGGTTCTCAACAAGTGTTTAGAGATGCTTTGAGGTGTTTCACTTTGAGAATCCTAAGCTTGGTACAAGACTCTAACTTGGGTTGAATACTGGTATAATACAGCTCACCATACCAACATTGGTATGACTCCCTTTAAAGCAGTGTATGGGCGGGACCCTCTGTAACACCCCTTTCTATACCCAAATAATCAGATAAATCACTTAGGCACATATTTAAAATTTTCATCAGAGCATAATTAAAAGCATGGTATAAAAGAGCATGTCACATTATCATGAAGTAAAACACATTCAACACCTACTCATATAGATATGCAACAATGGGTAACTCGCAAATAAGGGACTTAGCCCTTAAACCCACATTTCAATGTTCAAAATAAAAGCTGAAACATCTAAACATTGATTAAACATCAACAGAATTCATCATCAAGGCATGTTTACATAAACATTCGATATCCAGATACATACACAGTGTATCACAAAAGAATCAAAACAATTCCTAGCTACCTGGTGTTACATATCAGAGCCATCTGACCAAAAAGGATAGAAGTCGCGCTTCACAAAAGACCACCAGCCAACTAATCTGCAATGCCTCATAGAGCATTATAAAACAGCAGAAGGGTGAGAAACATTTATCATAATAAACAATGCACATAATTCCATAATTATTTTAACATAAAGATATACACAATTCACATTCCACCACATCATATAAAGATGATATATGCAACTCATAGAGGCAAATTCGCTACCCTATGCAAATACAATACAATATGACTCAATCGTTCGTGCGGATTCCCCTAGGAATCTAATTACTCCCTCCCTACACGGGCACACAATCACTCAACAGATTCTCCTAGGAATCATATAACTCCCTCCCTACACGGGCACGCAATCACTCAGCAGATTCTCCTAGGAATCATATAACTCCCTCCCTACACGGCATGCAATCACTCAGCAGATGCTCCTAGGAATCAGGTCATTCAGCAGATTCTCCGAGGAATCACATTGTTCAGCAGATTCTCCGAGGAATCACATTGTTCAGCAGATTCTCCGAGGAATCACATTGTTCAGCAGATTCTCCGAGGAATCACATCGTTCAACAGATTCTCCGAGGAATCAGTCATTCATCGACTCTCACAAATCCCCATTCAGGATTATGGGTACATCACTCATACCCCACCAGGAACAACATCTCAGTTATTCTACCCGGTATCTACTCCACTAGAACAACATCTTGTCATTCTACCCTAGTATATACTCCACTAGAACAACATCTTGTCATTCTACCCTAGTATATACTCCACTAGGAACAACATCTTGTCATTCTACCCTAGTATATACTCCACTAGAAACAACATCTTGTCATTCTACCCTAGTATATACTCCACTAGGAACAACATCTTGTCATTCTACCCTAGTATATACTCTACTAGGAACAACATCTTGGCATTCTACCCTAGTTTATACTCCACTAGGAACAACATCTTGTCATTCTACCCTAGTGTATAAGAAATGCACGTAAACACATTTCACACAACAATTCCAAGCAATGCACACATATTCTCTATATATTATCATGCATTTAATCTCATCTAATCTCATACGATTAACATACATCTTAATGTATATTCTATAAGGTATCAATCATTCTTCACCATCCATCATGCATTTTTAATCAAATTAAACAATGCATATATTTGCCAAACGGCCACAATTCACACTCCACGATTCACAATCTAGGATTCACGCCCTACGGCTACCCACAACATATCATATCACAACATACAACTATGCATTACAAAAAGGAGCCATCATACTCGAATCGAAGAATCAACATTAGAGTGGAAACACAAGAAAAACAACATGCTGAGCGAGTCTCCTAGCGAGCGCTCGCTACCTGTTCGCTTAGCGAACAAGCTCGCGAAGGCAAACAGAAGCCACTGACTTTGTTCGCTACCCTACTCGCTCAGCGAAGGCCTAGCGAACCTTCGCTACCCCATCTCGCTACCAGCGAAGAACACTCAATCCATTCTGCCATAGTCTGGGGACCATTCGCTACGGGCTCGCTACTAGCTCGCCTAGCGAACGTTCGTACCATCTCGCCTAGCGAAGGTGCTAGCGAGTGTCTGCGAACTCAGAATTTCCCACTGTTCAACATCTCCAAAACCTCCAAAGTCACCAGATTCTATTCTGGCTTGTTCCAGTAGCTTTAGCCTAGCATTTCTCGACTAGTCTACACCAATCTATTCCAGAATCTAGCCGATAAAACTCAGTTTCTACCGACTAAACCATACTTATGCCCTAGAATGGAAATGAGCAAAACATCCCAATAATCCAAACATCCATACATAATCATACACATTGAGTAAATAATAAAGTTTCACACCCTTACCCGATTAACCGAAAGCTTGGAAGTTGTTCTTGATGAATTTCTAGGTTTTCCTCTCCTTCTTCTCTTTTTCCTTTCCTTTTCTTTCTATCTCCTTCTTTTCTCTCTATTTTTCTCTTATAACTCTTTCTATTCTATTTCTCCCCAAAATATCTATCATTCCAAAATCTCATAAAATATCCGACTTAACATTTAATACTAATGTCCAAAAGACCCTCCAATCTATTTTTCACCGAAAACTCTCTGAATCGGTAAATAGCACAATGAGCACATATGATATATTATCACATAAATTCCACACTAAATAACAATTATCCAATAAATTCAAAAGGACTCAACAAAATGGGAATAATCGAAATCAGGGCGTTACACCCTCCAACTTTAATTTGGTACATGCCTCAGTCAAATGACCCTATTACGGTCCAAGACAGCTGGCAGAAAGGAAAGGACACTGCAACAGCTCAAAAGCAACTTAGAAAGAGCACAAGTTTATATGAAAAACCAAGCTGACAAAAGGAAGAGAGATGTAGAGATGAAGGTTGGGACTGGGTGCTAGTACGGTTACAACCTTATAGGCAGCAAACTGTTGCTTTGAGAAAAAATCAGAAACTTGGCATGAGATTTTTTTGGACCTTTCATGATTATAGCCAAAGTAGGTGTTGTGGCCTACAAGCTGCAATTACCAAAAGATGCAAAGATTCACTCAGTTTTCCATGTGTCACAATGAAGCCATTCAAGGGAAGAACCATTGAACAATATATGCCTCTACCTTTAACTATGACTGAGATGGGACCTATTGTACTTCCTTGCCAAGGTACTAGCTGCACGCGTGATTCAACAAGGAGAGTTGAAGATTCCTCAAGTTCTTATCCAGTGGACAAACATGCCAGCTGATGAAGCTACATGGGAGGAATTAGAAGACATGAAGGTCAATTATCCAAACCTTAACCTTGAGGACAATGTTGTCTTAAATGGGGATGGTATTGTAATAAGACAAAAATATGGAGAAGGACCTGGAGAATGCTGAGTCAGCAATTCAAGTGTGTAAGGCCCACATAGAATGCAAGAGTAAAATTCTGTTGTGAGTGATCCTGAAATTCAGGACAGTCGTAGAAGCACCAGGTTGCGCAAAGACCAATACTCAATTGAAGGATTTCATTACTGTGGGTATAAAATAGAATGATAAGAGACTAGGGTTTATTATGTGTGAATTGTGAAGTATCTCTCTCCTCTAATACTTTTTCTGTATTCACATATTTTGTATTACCAAATCCCTCTACTTGGTAGAGGTTGATACTGATTTAATCAAACTTTCCCTTATTTTCTCTCTAGCATTATTTCTACCATTTCATTCGTGTGCGGAAGAACTGAATAATTGGAATAGAGCGCGATATAGAAAGAAGAAAAAGAAGATGGAGAGACACTAGGAAACTATGAAAAGGTGTTGTAGAAACCATAATTTGGAGTCTATGCCGCAATTTCTCGAAGCCAAAAGGAGTGTAACAAAACGTTTATTAGGAAAGATACTTATTGTAAACAAAGAGCTAAGATGCATTGGTTATGGAACATGGATCTCGATACAAAGTTTTTTCATTTATCCACTACAGCTAGAAAGAATTTCCAAAAGATTGACATGTTTATGCAAGAATGTGATGTAGAAGATTTATTTGCAGCCAAAAGAAGTGAGTTTGATCATGTGCTTAACCTTATCCAACCTAGAATTTCTAATGAAGAGAATAACAAATTGATAGTACCTGTGGTTAAGGAAGAACTTGAAGGTGGCGAGAAATATAAGAAATAGAGGGTTGAATTGGGTTTCTAACTCTAATCCAACCTACTAAGGTGATTTTGCCTTCTCATAAGGACTTAATCTACTATAACTAAAACTGATTACAGACACCATAAAGACTAACCGTCTTTGTCTCTCTAGTATATCCGACTAAATCCTAGTTCCAAAGGAAAACCACTCAAACAAGATTGAGATTTACAAGTTGCGTTTACAAAAGTACTTCTAAGAAAGTAGATTAACACAAGTTAATACATTGAATTTTGTACACAATAATGCGCAACAACTCTATGTGTGTTACAAAAAATATACAAAAAAAATATTTACTATAGCAAAAAGTGGGTACGTTGAGTAGCGTTAGCGAGCATTAGCAATAGCAATTGCAACATCTTTCAATCATCCAAGTCTTCTTTACATAGAGAGATAAAAGATTTGTTGGAGGGTATGATTAGAATTGCAAATAGCAGTTGTCTCTTTCATAACGATTTTAAATGGAAGACAAAATGGTACAATAATAATGTCCTCCGCCGACAAAATAAAGGTAGTGGAGTGAAGGATGATCCTGTACCGTGTACGATTTTCCAATAATAAAATATTATTTTCAAATTAGAATAGTGGAGAGACAAATGATATTTTATTTATTATTATTTCTTTTCCTAACTACCCTTTTTTGTTGTTTTAATTAATAAAATATTACTTCTTACATAATTATAAAACTAACAAGTATTTTTTATATTTATTTATTCATTACTTCTTTTAAAATATCATTTTTTGGATAATTATTTCGCTAACTAGCATTTCTTATATTTATTCATTTATTAACTTATCAATCAGAAGTTATTTATTTTATTCATTATTTATTGATCCCACTAACTATCATTTCTTATATTTATTATTTTTTTTAAATTGATTTATTTTATCAATTTTCTATGCTATTCTATTTCATTAACAAAAATAATTCTTGTGTTAAATATTAAGAAAATGTAAACTCTCAATTAAGTGTAGATTATATTAGGATAATGCTAATATGTGATGTAAGATACTACACTAGTTGAGAATTAACTTTTGCTTAATATTTTAGATAGAGGTTTTGCATTACCAATATATTTTATGTTTCATTAATATGATTACAACTTAATATATACGGTTTTTTTGGGGAAAGAATACTATTTATATTTCAAATGGGTTCCAGTTCTACAAAAGCACTAACAGAATATCTAGACCTAACTCTAAAACTACACCTATTCAATGCATAAAGTTCTATACATACTACTCCTCATAACAAAATTAGATTTCATATTAATCTTGGAGAAAACTGCATTATCACTAGCCATTTTCAAAAAAGTTTTTGCATTGTAATATATATTCAATGAATAAACCCAAGCATTGGTAAAAGGACAGAATTTTATAAATATGCATTTGTCTTTTCAACCTTGGAGCAAAATCAAATACTTACATTTTGAATCATTAATGAATAAAACTAAAAATGATAATCTGATACTTATAAATAAAACATCCAAAAATTGTTTGCATAAAAAATTCTTGAGATTGTTACGGGAACAATTACAAAATAGAAATCAAACTTACTAAAAAGCATGCCAAGAAAATAATAATAATTCCGTGTTCTTTAACACTTACTAAAAAGTCATAATCAGAACCTATTATCTAATACTCCGAATCATCATTAGCATATGTTCCTAGAAAAAAAGCTTTATAAGCTACATCATGATCATCGACTTCCTCGCAATAATTAAGTTTTAGAAGTTGTAAATCTTTGATTTGCTCCTGGCACCTTTTTTTCACACTTTCACTTATATTAACCCAGATGTTAGTTGGTATATCAAGTGATTCAAGAAGAGGGCAACCATCAAGAATGGCAAGTAACTCCCTATCGTGAATCCAAATTCCAGAGAATGCAAGATGGCGTAATCCAAACATTGTTTTTGCAATAGCAAAAACCTGATTAGCAAACAATTTGAACAGGACGCAGTAACTACTTTGCACCTCAAGATATAATGAATTCAAGAGAGGGCAATTTTGACCAATAAATTCTAGAGAATACTTAGATAAATACACAAATGAAATCTGAAGATCCTCTAATAGTGAAAACATAGTCACAAATTTAATCAGTCCTTCATCTGTTATGCCATTGCAGCAAGAAATTTTTAACCTCTTTAGGTTGCTTGCCCTGTAAATATTACGAACTAAAATGTTTAAAATATGCATTTGCCTGAAAATTAACAATAAACAAAATGAAAGTGATGTGTATTACCCATGAGCACATGCTTGAGAAGGTCATCTGTCCCAAATGACTCAATAGCAATGTCTTCCAGATGACCGCAGCTTAGATCAACGGCACAGCGACAAATCTTATCCAAACAACGAAAATCAAATGGAACAAGTTTGATATTACTCATGTCAATGGTACGCCACATGAAAGGGTCTTTACAAATGTTCCACCACATAGGACAAACATTACGTGCACTTGTTATAATTTCACGGTATCAAGTCCTTTGGAGTATGTTCTTGGTCAAATCTAATGGAAGTTCAAGCCAGTTTGGCTTTATTGTACTCTCACCATTAGTTTTCTCCATAGACAAGCTATATTATTATGACAAAAACGATAATACTAAGGATTTCAAGCATTTTACGTCACATTTATAAAGATGGCAAAGCTAAGGTCACACGCTTTTCAATTAAATTTTACAGTCGTGAAGGGCCATTTGGCTGCCCAATGTAGCCTTGAAAATATACAATGTATTTGCCTTAAAATTGTGCAGTTAATAGTCCAACTCTTAGCCTTCATATTCATTATTTCAAATTGAGATTTGTTTTTTAATTTAAGAATTGAATAAAAAATAAAAAATTAAACGTTAGATAATTTTTTATTGCATTTTAGGCACTATATAAAATTTTAAAAATATTTTAAAATTTTGGAGATACATTTCAGAACACAACCTAATACACAAATTTCATTTATTTTTGAGTCAAACTTAAATTTTATCAATGAATTTATTCTAAAAATATATTCCCAAAAAATTTCCAGAAATATAATTCCAAAAATATTTATGTTAACTTTTACATAAACTTGCATCAAAATAACATTTTATTTATTAACTACTTAGTATTTATATTGATTTAATATGAAATAATACAACTATATTGATAAAAAAAATAGATTAATTGAAATACACGTAAGTGTAAATTTATTTTACACGGTTATCCAATTAAAATTAATATTTTTAACATATAAGCATCTGAATTAAAAATAAAAATAATATATTATAATTAATTATTTCTAATAACTAATTCTCTCTCATTTTTCATTCTTATGTGTAAAAAGAATACATTTTAATTATATGACAAAAATACACTTGAAAGTGTATTCCAATTAATCTCTTAAAAAGTATTGAATAAAATTGAGTACAATAACTTGATAAATAATTTTATATTATAAAATTTTAAATAAAAACATATTAATTAAATAAAATGTTAGTTAGTTATTTAAACAAAAAAAATTAATTAATTATTTAATATATTTATATTTAATATACAATAAACTAATAACATAATTAATATATTTTTATTTAATTAATATAATTTTAATATACAATAGCATAACAACTAAATAACATTTTATTTGAAATTTTTATAATATAAAATTATTTATTAAGTTATTGTAATCAATTTTATTCAATATATTTTTTAATCAAGATAGTTGTGTAACTATTATTTTATATTAAATCAATATAAATATTAAGTAATTAATTATAAAGTATTATTTAGTTAACATAGGGTGTTGCAAGTACATATAAAAAGTTAACAAACCTGTTTTCAGAAATATATTTCTGAAAAAATTTTGGAGATATATTTCGAAATAAATTCATTCATAAAATTCGGGTTTCACTCAAAAATAAATGAAATGTGTGTATTAAGGTGTGTTCGGAAATGTATCTCTAAAAATTAGAGATATTTTTGAAATTTTACACGGCGCCTAAGGAAACATATAGGATGCAACTTTATATATGAAGTACGGAAACCTTTTGTAAGAGTGTCGCGGTTAGAGATGGTAATGGAAAAGCTACTATAGAACTTGTCCCCGTATACACAGTTTGAAAAATCCTAATACTCGAGTCTATATCAGCGTTGGAACCAACATTTATACTAGTACTCTTACGTATCCTATAACACCCAAATTTGAGATTGCCACCAAAACTCTATCACACATTTGAATTTAGATTGGACCAAAATCTTTTATTTCCTTCTAATACATCATAGTCAAGAATTGAATCACAACATAATATGGACCCACCTGACACTACTACAAATAACACTTTTTATGATAAAATTTTCACATTGAAATGCTAAAAACCAAGAGTATAATCTTGGTAGCGTCACGCTAACAACCTGTTACATCTATTATCCATAAAACTGAGAAAATATATTTATAAGGAGCACTATTTTATTTTTAATATAACCTATCATCTCGATTTTTTTTTATAAGTTTTAGGGATGCTTTGAATCCCGTTACTTTATTTTTTCTTTGTTAAAATTTTTTTCTTCATTTTTCTAAGTTAATTAGTAAAACTCAAAATCTTTGTTATCAATAAAAAGATTAGGCAATAATATAATTGAAAAGAAAGGAAAAATTTCATTAATAATCAATTACATATTAAAAAAAAAATAGGACAACATATAATTATTCCACATATTAAAACTTCTGACAGCACTCAACTTCAACAATTAATTGTACTCTTTTTACCCTTTTAACTATCATTAACTAAGAGTAAATTTTAGAAAGAATTCTTCTATATGGTATGAAGGAAGTCATTTCCTCGTGAGAAGTTGTAACACCCACCTATAATATATGTCTAGAATAATTCATATTATACATGGTTGCAAATTTGATACTGAAATATACATAAGTTCCCTATCTTATGGAACCACTACGCCAAAATTGACTTTTAGCAGCGCATTCAAAGACAGCGCTTTTTGAAAAAGCGCTGCTAAAGAGTCATTAAAAAAAAGAGAAAAAAATAGCCTACCATAGACAGCGCTTTTTTAAAAGCGTTGCTAAAGGGAGGCCCTAAGAAAGCGCTTTTTAAAAGCGCTGCTAAATGTATGACCTAAGAAAACGCTTATTAAAGTGTTTTTCTAAAGCGCTGTTGTAGGTTTACCTACGAGAGCGCTTTTTTCTGTAAGTGCTACTAAAGGGTATACCTAAGAAAGCGCTTTTAAAAAGCGCTGCTATATATGAAGCCTAAGCCACACCTTAGACAAAACGCTTTTAAAAGCGCTGTTAAAGCCATTAAAAAGCGCTGCTATAGGTATTAATTAAAATAAATTTAAACTACCCACCCGAATTTTTAAAAGAAATTTAAAAGAAACAGAACAGTCGTGCATGTTTCTTTCTTCTTTCTCCCTCTGGCGAACATTTTCATCCGTAACCTAACCACCGTTTCCATCGAGCTCCTCCGTCCAACCGTCACCGGCCGTCATTCTCCTTCGTCATTCTGTCTGCAACTACAAGGTAATCACATTATTTTGTTTTATAATGGTGTTCTTGTCATTCCTCTACTTTTATCCGTCTAATATTAATATGAGAAAATGAGAAAAATATTGTTCTCTTTTTCTCTCACTTAAATGCATTCTAGGTGTTTGATAAAATACCTCTTAATATATAGATGGTGTTGTAGTGTTGGTGTAAGAAAAACTTTGTTTTAGTATATAGATGGTGAAATTTTGTTTTAGTTTTTAGAAAATGCATGAAGATTTTTTATTTAAGCTTGTATATTGATGGTGAAATTTTGTTGAGGACAATGATACAAAAGAAGAAAGATACGAGATCTCAATACCTTCTTCTAAACCCAATAATAAAAAATAAGTGAACTATAAGTGATAGTAAACAAGAAAATGGAAGGAAATAGAAAATGGAGAGATTAGGAATCATTTTTAATCTTGATTATTGTTGGTTATGTTAATTGGTTGAAATAAGTGTGTTGCTTAAACAATATTATTGTTTCAGTAAAAGGATTGTTAGAATTAAGTTGGACATAGTTATGAATTGTTGAAATATTTTTAAATTGTATTTTAACCCATAAGAGTGAAAACCTTGTGATAACCTAAGTGATTTAACATTAAGTCTGAGAGGTATACTTATAGTTATAATCAGCTTGTAGTCCGTTTTATGGTATTAATTTTGTCTGTTATAGGGGTTACCTGTGAAGAGCAAGGTTGTAATCGTTTCCAAGCATCCTACTGTGTAGCTTTCTTAGAGGTATTATGGCCACCAACTAGGAAATATCACATGATGGAAACGAAACAACAAAAGACGTGGAAGGCGATATTAAAAGAGGAATAACGATAATGAAAAAAATCATATGTGCGAGAGATAAAGGTGTAAAGTATGATGTACATTAGAATGAAAGAGATCAGTTAGTTGAGCCTAACGGTGCGTTGCTGACAGGTTACATTAGAGCACTTGTACATTCGCAAGTTCCAATTACTTGCGATAATTGGAGAATTCCTTCGTTAAAACCGGCTAAAGATAAAATTTGGAGCGAGATACAGGTATGATATTTGGTTATTTTTAATTATGTTGACGGTTACATCTTTAAACTAATTATACTAACATGTTACATGTATGTGTATTTGTTTGCAAAGATCTTTTAATATTGATGATCGCAGGAGAAAATATTGTCTTCAATTGGCCGGAAAACGACTGAGGGGATTTAAAGCGTTTTAATGAACAAGTTTCTTAAAGATTCAGATGGAAACTTTGCCGACTCGGAGTGTCCAATGAAGTACGCTGATCTGATTTCAGATGAAGAATGGGAGACATTTGTTGCCAAACGAAGAACCAAAGAATTTGAAGTAAGTACAACTTATCATGAACAATGTATAGTATATATACTTCTTCCACAAGAGTTCTGATATGACTTAAACTTGTTTTTTCAGGTTGTGAGTGGCACCAATCGGCAACGGGCGTCAAAACCTGCGTATCCATACAAAAAAGGGCGTTTGGGATATGCACGCCTAGAACAAAAAATAGTAAGTACATATAAATGCTTTAATATGATATATTTACAAAAAATAGTAAGTATATATAATAGGATATAATGCTTTATTATCCGTCTTAATGCGTAGTTAGAAGAGGAGAAAAGTGATGCGACATCTCTTCCGGACCATGTTGTATGGAAGGTTGCCCGTGTGGGAAGAGATGGAGTCGTTCAAGAAGAAGTTCAACAAGTATTTGAACAATGTGTAAGTACAACATTAGCTTTGTTAGCAACTGATCAAAAGTGTATAATATATTTATATATGCTTTTATCTATATTTCAGGAGACTCTATCCCAGATTATAACTTCAGTTGAGGATGATGATTGCAGGAGCTTACTGAGTCGAGTGTTAAATATTTCTGAATATTCTGGCCGTGTGAGGGGTAAGGGATTTGGTGTCACTTTATCAAAACTGTATAAGCAGCCAAAGAAAAAATATCCTAGCAATAAAGAAGTGATGGATACTTTGGAGGAATTGAAAGCTCAGATTCGTGAATTACAGAAGGACAAAGAGAGATACATGTTGGAAAGGCGCGTTCCAGAGAATAAAGCTACTAGTGATAAAGATAGTATCGGTTGTCCGCAAAAGCTTCCAGAGGTAATTGTATATATTATATTGAAATTAATTTAATTAGAACAATTTTCTTAATTGACACATTAATCGGCATCATTATTTATTTAGGGCACTTCACCTTGTCGGCTATATTTATCGTCACCGACTTATCGCATGGTTGGCAAGGGAAAGGTGCATAACAATGTGGGAGACTTACTTCACCATAAACCGCTCCCTGCTGGATTTTTGAAAGTATCGGTTGATATTGCGTTAGAGGGGGATGCGTTGTTGCCTATACCAGATGATGTTTCAGACGCAACAGTGGTGGGAGACGCAATATGAGCGTATGTTGCATGGCCGGCAAATCTCATTTTCATAGATGATGAGGTAGGTTGAACACCATTATGAACCTTGTAATATTCAAATGTTTTATGACCCATTCATGAAAGTTATTCTTACATTTACATTTTCTTGTTTACATGATGATCTTAGACTCCTACAAAATCCAAATCAAAAGATGATAGAATTATTGTGCGGGATACCGATTCAGCTGCATCAAAGAAACAGGTACTACAACAGTTACATGATTATCTTATTATACATTAATTATTGAACTTATATATGACTTTTAGGTTCATGATCAGCAGTTGCAACAAGTCAGTAAGGGTAAGATGCCTGAATCTTCCAAGGTGCCCAACAAAAAAGAGGTCGAGCCAAAAAAAGCATTTGTTCCTCGATTTAGGATGTGCCTTGAAACATATGTAGAAGCAACAAATGTGACTGAGGGTGGCATCCGTCAAATACCTATGGATGAAGGTATTTTCGGGTTTGAATATGCCGAAACAATTGCTAAGGAGGATTTTGACCAGGTTCTCCAACATTCTGAATTGGGCGTCGGTGTTATGCATTCCTACATCAGGTACTCCGATCCATTTTAATTAAATAATTGAACATTTTAAAATTTGCTCATTTAACTGAATATTCTAATGTTGATTATGTTTTTTTTAGGTTCTTGTATGACAAGTTGTTGGTCCCGAATGATTTGACTTCAATATTCGCATTCTTATCTGCTAGCTATATCAACTCACGCACAATAGATCAGACACCAGATGTAGTCAAAGATTACACAGTCCAAAGATTTATGGCCGCGACTACAGAGAAGTTATTCATTTATTATAATTTTTCGATTTTTGCCATTCTATATAACATTTCCGTCTAAACTGTTGTCTTATTTTATAGTGGACACTGGTTATTGATCGCGATTAATCTGATGAAAGAAATAGTGTATTATATAGATTTATTGGATAGAGATACAACAAAATATCCTGATCTGAAGAACATGGTTGATACGTAAGTGATGAGATATACTGTTCTAAATAATTATATATCTTTATTTATTATGTGACATTGTTCTAAATATGTGTTTATATTATGTTAGAGTTATACAAATATTCAGAGCACAAAGAGATGCAACAGTGCGAAAAAGCAAGGCTAACAACATCAGTTGGATCAGAGTGGAGGTATATTTTCCCATGTTTGACTGTTATAGTGGTTCTACTTGATAAAACTATTTAAACTATATATCCTGATAAATGTTCATTTGTTTTTTCCATTTACAGTGTCCTCGTCAGCGCAATGGGATTGACTGCGGATATTTTGTATTGCGCTTTATCAAAGAAATTATTCTTTCTGGTCAAATAGAGATTCCAATCATGGTATGGATCAATTCATAAGTTATATGATTCATTTTGATAATTAACCGATATTTCATCTGACTAATTAGTTTTAAAATTAAATCGTGCATGTTCTGTTATATTATGTAGTACTTTGATGAATACAAGTGCGGTATTTACTTGAAAGCAAGATTGGAAGAAATTAAGGAGGACTGGTGTCAATTTATTCTTGAGTTGAGAATTGTATAATGTATCTATTTGTAAATTTACCGGATTTGTAATTATATGTAAATTGAATGTATTTGTGATGTTGTAATATATTTAAGCTGGTTTATGTTTATTAAAATGGTTATGGGCCAAAGTAATTATTATATATACGGCCAAACTGTTGAATTAAAAGCCTGAATTATAAGCAGAGAATGTAATTGTTATAAGAAGGTTTATCGAAAAATATATAAAAAATGTGATTATTTAAAAAAAATAATTCAAAATCGTGAAGAATAGACAGCGCTTTTAAAAAAACGCTGCTATAGGTTGGAAAAGAGGGGGGGGGTCTAAGAAAGCGCTTTAAAAAAGCGCTGCTAAAGGGGGGGCCTAAGACAGCGCTTCAAAAAAGCACTGCTAAAGGGGGGGGGGGGGGGGGGGGGGGAGGGGTCTAAGAAAGCGCTTTTAAAAAGCGCTGCTAAAGGGGAGAGGGGAAGGATGAATAGGAAGCGCTTAAAAAAGCGCTGCTATAGGGTAAAAAAATCGTTGCTAAAAGTGCTGGTAAAGGGAGCCTATAGCAGCGTTTTTTCCTTAAAAAAGCGCTGCCTTTACCTTTAGCAGCGCCACTTTAGGCACCGCTTTTAAGCGCTGCTAAAGGTCTTTTTTGGCATAGTGAACCGAAACCAGCTAACATATGATCAACAATGTGGGTGAGATGATAATTCCAGTGAGTTCCATATCTTATGGATTCTCTAGGCTTTATAAGGTTTTAACTAATTCTAACTCAAGTCAAAAAGGGAAGGGATAAGACTTGAGCTCACAACCACACACTACATAAAAACATGTTGCTTGAACCCAATAACTAAAACTATCACTAGTCGGAAACCACATCAAGGCATCTTTTCCCGGGCATTACTAAAAAATTTGCGTTTAGTGACCAAATTAGAGAATGAAAAAGCCTAAAAACTGGTCACTATAACGTTTAGCGACCAATAACGTGACTACCAAATTTATGTTGGAAAAGTGCTAGTCGCTAACCTTTAGAGACAAATTTAGTGACTAAGACTTTAGTGACCATTTTCAATTGTTTAAAAACCTTAAAATAAAATAATTTTTTTGTCTCTAGCAGGAATCAAACTAATGCACTTTCCTCTATGAGGCTTTTAGGTGTCCATAAAAGCCATTTGGTTTTTGTTGTATTATTTACATTTGAAATGTATATATTATTAATGAAATAGAACTTTAAAATATTACTTAAAAATATCCTTATGCTAATTGTCATTAAAATTATATTTTATCTAAATTAATAAATTTGTATGAGTTAATTATTTATATAAATATATGTTTTATTTGTTAAAACAATAAAAATATAAACTTTTGACTAAACATTAAAAAAATAAATAAAATAAGAATATCGGGAGGGAAGCAACTTAATAATGAAAAAAAATATTAGTGACCGAAATTTCGGTCACTGAATTTTTTATTAACTAATTTATATAAAAAAGATTATTTGAGACTGGAAATTATGGTCACAACATACCAATCGCTAATTCGATGACTAATTTTATTTAGTAACTTGTTTAGTGACTTTTAAACTTTTACTAACTGTCGCGGTGAAAATTGGATACCAAACTATTGATTAGTTTGAATCGTTAATTCATTTGCAACCGAACTTTGATTTGTCTAAAGGAAGGGATAAAGATCGAAATTCCCACGATGCAATGCAAATGCAAGGTTTAGAGAGTTATAGGTTCGGGGGTTGGTTAAACTTAGGGAAGGTGCTAGCATCCTAAGTTTCTGTAGTACTCTACAGGAACCTCTTGTTTTATGTTTGTTTATTGCTAAGTGTTTATCTGCTTAATGGTTTAAAGACCTAGGGGTTTATTTCTAAGTATACTCGATAAGATGTCGCATCTTATGCCTACATATCCTTACGGGAGTGGAATCAGAGTATTTGTAGTTCCCCTAAAGGGTTAGAGGAGCTCTTTGACTGTGGTCAAAGTTCCTACGGGTTTAGGGTAGTTGTTTTGATTGGGTTTAGGAGAAGAGATGAGTCTTCATGTTAAGGGAGAGATAACCGCCACAAATGTAAAAAAGGGGTTGTAGGAAATGGTCTTTGCATCATCTTAAGAAAAGGTCTTACATACTCGGATGGTCGCCAAGTATGCCTTTGTCGTTCTTAAGGCAAAGTCCCTACATGTTTGATTGTATTGTTGTGGGGGTGGAGATTATATCTCACTTAAGATGATTAACATCTATTCTCTAAATGTGTTTGTAAAAGTTGTATTGTGTTTGTCTAAGTTGTAAAGATAAAGACAAGGTTCTTCCTATGGGGTAGGTCCTAAACTTAAGCGATCAACTTGAAGAATCAAGGATCTAAGGGGATTATGATGCAAATGATGTGCAACTACACACAAGTGTTGACTCATGTGTAGGTTTTTCCTTTGGACGGGTGCAATTGCGAGAATGATAAATTGCGATAATATAAATGCTGAAGAATAAATCGCGGATAAAGTAAACCATACATAAACGCATGAAAGCGCTGAAGTGTAAGTGACTGTGTCGTGAAGTGCACGATTAAGTTGGTTTTGCAATGTTGATTGATTTTAAGCGGCGTTCTTTTTAGTTTGAATTAGGAGGAAATGTTTGATTGATTTTTAAGAAGATTAATTGGAGAAATTATCTTAAGAAAAAAAGTGTGAGATTTTGTTATTATCATGTGAAAAAAAGGTTTATTATTAAAGTCAAAAATTTAATCAGAAAAAGAGGTTAAAGGATTCTAAAAAAAAATGAGTTAATTATAAAATAGTTGGTTTTTATTATTTGTCTTATAGAATAAAATTATTTAAAATATGACATGGGTTTTTTTATAGATAAAATTGATAAATAAAATAGATTTTGAAAAGTTGCTAATTGTTTAATTAAAAAGTTAGTTAAATTACATTAGTTAAATTATATTAAGTGAATGATTAAACTAATAAAATATTAAAGATTTAATTATTAGTTAAATAAATTAAAGAAAAATGATTATTGTATAAACGATTGTTTTAATAAAAAAGGTTTTTTTGTTTAAGGGTTATTAAGTGGGGTTAAGTGAGTTAATGGATGATTAGGCGTGGTTTAGTGGTGATTAAGTGGTGTGTGTGACTTTAGTGTTTGATTAAGCGTTAAATTACACAAATAACCAAAACAACCATAAACAGAAGTGGAAACGCAAAACCCTAATAGATCGTCTTCCTCATTCTCTCATCTCCTCTCTCCTCTTTACCGCTCTCTCGACCTTGTCAAGCACAGTTCTTTCACTTTTTCGTTCCTGAAGCACAAATTGAGAACATCAAACAAATCAAATGAACTCAATAATATCAGAGGTTTACCGAAGATTGTTGGTGGCGGCGGGATCGAACGGAAACGGAGTGGCTTCGCGGTAACAGTAGATGACGAAGCCGGGTATTTCGTCGATGAGGCTCCGTCGATTGATACTTACGGCGGTCGGAAGTGGTTTCGCTTGCTCACTGAGATAAGTCACCTCGCTCAATTTTCGGTAGCTGCGATTTCCGTATGAGGGTTTTTTTCATGTGGTTTTCTCTTCTTTCCCCTCTCCTTATATAGGCCTCAGAATAATAAGGTCTTTGATTGTTGCTTTGAATGCTGATTGATGTTTTCCAAATTAGGGTGAATCAGATTTGAGGACATTCCTAATTCGTTTGATTGCTATAATGACTTATCAAATTCTGATTTTTGTGATTTAATTGAAACCGGATTTGATTTTCTTCTGAACCGAATCTTTATTTCCTCCAGTGGATATTCTTCAATGATTCTTGCTAATCCAATTGCTATATTTTTCTGCAGGTGCGAATGGTAAGATATTTTGGGCCAGGGGATATACACACGGCCCAGGGCAAACTTTGACGTTGGTGGTGTGAAGGGTTGTGGTGAGCCCAAGGTCTTATCTAAGTCATAAAGGGAAAGACTTCTCTAGTTTTCGTTTACACGGTCATTAGAGTTGGAGTTTTCGTTCGAAGGTTCTTGACTTGAAGTTGAGATAACGTTGGTATACGCTCTGTGCTATTCATCCCGGTTGGGTCAGTTTGGAGTTCCCTAAGAATGAAGGAGGATAGTCTACAAGGTAGCCTTCTGAATTATCACTAGTTTGATGCATAAGGTGTTATCTTGTATCTGTTTTAATCCAGTCTTATGGTTTCGTGTGTTGAGGAGGGTGCTTGGAAGCATAGTCAAGGGTGCTGCTGTCATGGTTAGAGCATTCTGATTCTCTTTCAATTCACATGTGGACCATTACCTCTAACTGCAACATGACGACGGTGCCGGTGGTGATAATGTTAGCGATGATACCAGAACTCTGTTGCCCTGTTGGATGGTGGATAGCTCAGGATCCAAATCTCCCTGAGCCTTTGTTGGAGGATCACCGACAGCACTAGGTAATGCTTTCACATGGGCCTAGTATGTCTCAGATAGTTCTCGTCGTTGAATTCATGGCGAGAATGGCTTCTTATCTCTAGCAATTGATTTTCTTACACTTGAAAATGGATTTGTTGACAGGTGTGGTAATTTCGAAGCGTGGCCAAATGTCTGGGTTCGTCTTGCTGGAAAGGAAACTTGGATTGCGTTAGTTTGGAGTTGGCTGCACGGTACGAACTCCTTTAAGCTTCGGTGTAATCTTATTCACAATGGTTTTAAATAGATGATTTCTTGGTCTTATTTACAGATTGAGTACATTGCTGCTAGCTAAGACGGTACAACGATGGCTATCAAATTATTGGTGCGTTCTTCATCAGGTAATCAAGCTTAAGTCTAACTCTCAACCAACTGGTGTTGCATTGGAGCCACTTTATACTCACGTTTTGCAGTTACTCTTATGCAGGAAAAGGATGGTCATTCTGTCATCGAAGCTTGTGAGTTCCACGTGCAAATCGTTGAAGAGGACACAGCTGAGCAGGTGTGTTTGGATTCGGAGATATGGTTGTGGTGCAGGTTATGTCTTAGAGGCACACGACTTTCTCTGTCTGGAATATGGACTAGCTGCAATTGCTTGAGCTGTACTTGTCTTTTTCTTCCATCATGAGTTGGTAGCGTCCTTTGTCGTTGCTGCAGGTTTAGTTCTAGATGAACGATGGCATGGTTGCAATTTGTAGCACGAGTCATTAACAGAGTTGATATTGATCACCATATACCAATTTATTGGTTGAGTAGGACAAACAGACAAGGGTTTCTCTGAGGAGGGAAACTAGAAAGTCACTTGGATAGATTTCCTCTTGGTATGCTCGTAACTTTTTCTTTCGTCCTCTTGTAAATGTATGGGTATTTGGAAATGGTTATATGATTTGCTGCTGATGATTCTGCCCTCATGTTAACTATTTATACGCTGCTTCAAATTTCAGGTCACACAGGTCAATCTCCAAATTACGTGGCGCTTGTGCTACGATATCAGTAAGCAGAAACCGTCTAGCACTAGTCTGATGGTCCAAATCTTGTAAAGAAAAGAGAAAACTTCTATGCACTGAGGGCTGAAGCTTTGTTGATCGAGCATGAATTCGCCCAAGGCATCCCAGTCTATCTAGCGTCAAGTCCTTTGGAATGCAGCCTAGAGTCGCGAGTGTAAACTGCTTCATTCTCACCCATATCAACAGAATAATTACCAAGATTGGATTTGTGCAGCTAAACTCTGAGTGGATTACGGTGGTAAGATTTGGCCTCAAAATCTTCCCAAATTTCCTTATTAGCTTCCTTATTAGCATCAAACCAAGGCTGCTAACCGTATTCACTTAATTTGCAGCTTCAAATCGGGCCAGGTGTGAAGGGTAGTTGAGTTACAAAGCGGGCGTTCGAGGGACACGGGAGGTTATCCTCTGTAGCGTATTAATGGGTTTAGGATCCCTTTTGAATACCGGTCATTGTAGCTCTGGATTGTGCTCTGGACATACGTTTCCTTTTGATGCAGTTTTGGGGTTTTCAGTGATAAATCAGTATCGGCTCTACCTCGAAGATGAGTACTTCTAACTCCCTTATTCTTTGATATCCTCTTTTCCTATGGTGCTTTATGAATGAGTTGAAGGTGTATGTATGGGAATCTGTTTATATTCTGCATAAAAAAACCTGTTATGACCACTATTTCGGCTGCCACACGCCCTTCCATCAATTATGAAAGAGTTTTTCCTTGTTTGTGATGACAATGCTGTTTCAATATGGCCATATTATGTTAAGTAGAATACTGAGGATTTCTTTTCAGAATAATAACATTGCTTGCTGTTATTAATAGGATGCGACGCCACCGCTAAGTCCCGAGGTCTAGATATGTTCATACGCCTGCTGATGGACATCAACTGTGGACGAAGTCAAGTGTAGGAAAAACCTTTAGCTGCCAAGACAACAGCAATAACTGCATGCTGGGTTTTATTCTCAAGACGAATCATTGCATCAAATACTCATTGTTATCTATAGGAATGCTTGGTCACCAATTCACCCATAAGACTGTGTTCATTCACTACCTTTCTTAGTGCAGAACGTGGTTACGAGGCTTTAGTACATTAATTGAGAGGGTATCGCACAACTGGCCTGCTATGTAGAAACTTTGCTTTCTTTTGGCTGCTGTTGATGCATACCTGATAAGTTAACTACTATTATTAATGTATTAACTGTTGTTGCTGATGTTGCAGGCACTTGAGCGTGTTGGTTTCAATGGTGTGGCGATTCATGTAGCTTAAAGGAAAACCTCGTGGCTAGTATTCCACTTCAGCTAGCAAAGCGCAGCTTCCAAACGGCATTTCGTTACGTGCTTACAAACATTCATAAGTGTAGTTATCTAGTCATGACTTTGTAGATTTTGAGGGAAAGTAAACAAAATCAAGTAGCCTTAGAGTTGAGAAGAAACGATAGGCCTTGCACTATGTACCCGTAGCATCTTTGAATGGTGTAAAGAACTATTTATTTGATTCTTGTAGTTTGACTAATAACTCGCCTCTTATCACAAAGTTGAATGAATTGGGTTCAAGATTAGATACGCTCATATCCAAGATATTCACACAAACCTCTTAACATACTTAAACTTGCCTCAATGAATTTGAAGTATTTGAGATCAAACCATGATGTCCATGAATTGACAATGCGCATAAATTCGTGACTTCACCTTCCATTATGGCCTACAATTGCCCATCCACTTAAGCAGATCTTATCTCCCAAAGTAAGCTCTCTCGCCTTGGTGAACATAATGATTCGAGGGATAAACAGAGACCCAAATCCGATTGCTATGCTGAGGTAGCGGCAAAAGCTCTAATTATGTACTCTAGGATCCAAATCCTAAACCATCTTTGGCTCATACGAGAATGAAGTTGATCATGACTTTAACGAGGTATAGCCAGAAAGTCCACCCAAGCTGTCTTCCAAGAGCGGCCCAAATGATGCAGAAGTTATTACAGAAAAAGGCTAAAATCAGAGTCAACCGGCCACGCCTTGAAATGCTCGACGGTGAGGATAAAGGCCATCTCTATTTGAAGTTGTCACACTTGCATATACTTGTTAGTAAAACACATAATAATAAAGACGTCGAGTAAAACAAAGAGGTGGGATCTTATAGTCAAAAATTAGGGTGCGACAAATGCCCCTATTTAAGTTTCTTCTATCCGGAGGTATGGAGATTGAAATCTCCGTCTCAGCGAGATAGGAGGGACTTAAATATAAACGCTGCACGAATTTTTGGCCTTAAGAACCCGCCGAATGCAAATGATATGCAATGGTATGAAAATGCAAGACAAAGGGGCCTGCGAGGGAAAGATGTCACGGGCACGACGTAAAGGGGAGAACAGGACTGACAACAGGTAACCCTTACGAGGACAGGCAACAAACACCCATGGGGAATTTCCAAAAGTATAACAGTACCTCATACACCAGGGATATGGTGGTGAGAAAGAAGCTTGTAGCCGAAAGATACGCTTATCACCACAATGTGGTGGTCGGTGCCAACCCAAATGGATTTCTTGATCGAGTTCATAACTCAGTTTTATCTTGTATTTTCTTTCTTCTTTTTCTTCATGTATTATTTTGTTCTCTTTTTCTCTTTCTTTTTTTTTTGTATATATTTTTCTTTTGGAACTCAACTTGAAATAGTAAAATGTATGACTTCCCCGGGCTTCATGAGAAGGGTAGCATGAGCTGGTCTTAGTCTCTTGATGTATAACCTCCCCGAACGTCATGGTCTGGGTGCCATGAGCTGGTCTCAGTTTTTTTTTGAAACAAACTTCCCCGAGCGTCATAGTCTGGATGCTATGAGCTGGTCTCAGTTTCTGATGTAGAACTTCCCCGAGCGTCATAGTATGGATGCTATGGGCTGGTCTCAGTCTCTTATGTCGAACTTCCCCTTGCTCCATGGTATGGGAACCATGAGCTGGTCTCGGTTTCTGATGTCGAACTTCCCCTTGCTCCATGGTATGGGAACCATGAGCTGGTCTCGGTTTCTGATGTCAAACTTCCCCTTGCTCCATGGTATGGGAACCATGAGCTAGTCTCGGTTTCTGATGTCGAACTTCCCCTTGCTCCATGGTATGGGAACCATGAGCTGGTCTCGGTTTATGATGTCGAACTTCCCCTTGCTCCATGGTATGGGGAACCATGAGCTGGTCTCGATTTCTGCCCAAAATGATGGAAACTCGTGAGAGCGTCTTCAAAGAAGGGTTGTAAATTTGTTTGATTGTAGATGTAACTGTAGTTGTAAATTGTAATGTTGATGTAGATATTCGGCTGTGAGCCATAGTGTCATTGTAGATTGTATGTTTGTAAACTGTAGAACTGTAGAATTGTTGATGTAAATGTTGTCGATGTCATTTGTAGATGTGATCTTGTATTTGTAATTGTAGATGCAATTTGTATTGTATTGGCAATTTGTAGAATATGCACCGGGGATCCTCAAAAGAGTTATAAAACCGGTTGATACGTGGAGTGTCCTCTTGTAAGGAGATATGGTCATTGATTGTACTCGTAATGAACTCTCTGAGGAAGATCATTTTTGAAGTACCCTCTGCTGTAATTGTAAAAGAAATGTGAAATTGTAGTAGCAGAAATCCTCAAATGGGGAAGTATCTGTAATGTACTTTGTTTTGACTTGATAATCTTGAGATAATCCACTGGGGATAGACAGATTGTCTTGAGGAAGTTGTTGTTTGTCGTTTTGAGAATAGATCTGCCCAAAACGAGTTGCTCAAGTAAAGAGATCTTCTGTCATTTAGTTGTAAGTTGTTGAGTGGATCTTGTAATGTTGTTGAAGAAACGTTGTGTCTTCAAATGGTGATCCTCATAATGTCAAAGCGCAAAATAAATGCACTTTTGACCCATGCTTAAAAGCTGGAGATGTTCATAGTGTGATTGTCAAAGACCGAAGTTCAATTCGGGGAACAACCGAAGAGAAACTGTCAAGCAAGACTCAACCATAGAGGCATAAACTCCAATGGGAATGTACTGAAACAACTGTCTTCCACGAGGATCGAACTTCGTGGGGAGATAGGAATATTGTGTTTTTTGCTTAGGGCTGACAACTCTATTTGGAAGGAATAAGACACGCCCAAATACCCAAGGGTAACCGCAATCGAAGAGCAAACAAAAGATGCACAAAATGCAAATGTTATGCTATCTATTTATATGCTATGTGTATGCTTATGCTGACAAGACAGAAAAAGGCAAACAGAGATGAGACAAACATCTCGCAGTAGACATCCGACCAATCTCTGAAGGTAGAAGCACCAATGGGGATAGGTGGAGAACCATATATGGGATCACAATCCTGCTTCCGAGTTTCAAAATTCCTCTGGGGAATAGAAAACAATCCACTTGGGGATATAACATCTTGATCTTTGAAGAATTTGTCAAGATGAATCTCAATTTAGAGGAACCTTCGCGGACAACTATCCTACTTCACTGGAGGGATTCTTGTTGGAGTTGTAGATGAAGATACCCGACTTGAAGTCTCATAGGGGATAAATATCCACTTCAATGGGGAAACCTGGGTAACAAAGCTGCTTGAATATATCAGAGTTGAAATTTTATGGGGATGAAATAAACATCCGCTTAGCTGGGGGAAACTGGCGTTGTAACAGATCCACTGAGGAGGGAAATAACGTTCACTTCATTCGGGAAGGCGAAGTCAAGCAAATCTCCGGAGAAACAAACAGGTCGCCCACTGCTTAAAATAGAGATCCATCGGAGAAATCATGGCCAATAAAACTCACCAGGGACATGAAGAATGTTGTGAAAACAAAGTAGTTTTGTAATAGTCACCATTTTGAACAATAAGTGTTGGGAGTGGACGACGTAATCCTCGTCTTTCAGATGCCCCCATAGTGCATGCTCCATGAGAAAAAGTTGTTCCAAGAGGATTTTACAGAGAACATGGAGTTCAATTGCCCCACTATTTTCAAACTCTTGGAGAGATTGTCGAATCTCGACGTAACTGGCTCTGATTGATGGTGTCATGACTGAGTCTTCAAAGCTTGCTTCTGAGAACAACTAGACTCACATTAGTAGACAACTTGGAAACTACTTGCCCCTGTTCAACATGGTTTTCAAGTTTCATCGTTGGTGCCTATATGTAATCTTTCTAAGATATTAGGCAAAAATCAACACGCATGAAATGTTAATCCTGAAACTGTTAATGCAACATGTATGTTTGTCTTGAAGTTTTTTCTTTATTTATTTAGTTATTTTGAATAAGGATATCACAATAACTCATGACCGAATCATTAGTTAGGATATAAATTTAATTTATAAAGCCAACATCAAATTGAGCATAGCCCATAGGAGTCGGGAAACGTTATCTCATCGAGTATGCTTTCAAAATGAACCCCACTTCAATTAGGTCTTTTAGAGGTTGTATCGCGGCCTGGTTCACGGTTTAAGAAACAAAAGATAAAGGCTCAAAGTTTATTTGTACCCACCCCTTCTTCGTGATGTTCTCCAGTCCTACATTCATCTAAACTTGATACGAGAACTCATCTCTCAAGAGGATTTTGATATGGTCGAGAACTCAATCGAGGCTTTGGACATGGCAGTCACTCACCTATTTTCTTTTGGTGTTTGATCACACGACTTTGTTCTTTACTAAGAATATTTCTTCGTGATCCTTTGTTTTTTTCTTTTCGCATTTTTCATTCCCTAACTTTTGCCTGGACGAAGTCTTTTGAGTTTTGACTTTGAAGTCCAGCGGGATGTCTCAATTTGGCCTAAGTCTCCTTCACAGGTTTGGACTTAGTAAAGTTTTCTTTTCATTCATTTTTCATCATTTTGAACAGGTCGTGTGACCCTAAGTCATTTTGACCTTTTTGAAAGGATCGTGACTGCCCCACTCTTTGGATAGCTGAGGGATATTCGTTTGTGTCTTTTGACTTCTAGCCTCCTGATATGTTAGGAATAGATAAAATGGGTTCTCGAAGGTTCACTCCTCTTTTTTAAAGTTTAGGTGCTCGATCAGCTTAACTGAAAACTACCCTGCCCCAGGTTAAAATTGAGGGTTTTTATTTTGGAAAAAGAAAACTCCTACTTCAAGGCTCGAAGGGGTTAAAGAGGGATTATCTTCCTTATATCTCCGGTGTTTAGAATTTGAAACAATGCCTTACATCATCAATAGGGTTTCATTCAAAAGCATACCACAAGAAGTTTTTACGTTTTTATTCGTCATCCTCCTCCCAATTCTCTGTCAAAGCAAGAGATTGGATAAAGTTGGCATAATTTTATGAGTGAAACGAATGGATTTATTCAAGACAAACACGTTTAATGCATTATCGTTCAAGGAAAACAAGTTCCTACATGCTAATTATGCTTTTATAATCAGAGAAATAAAATACATATAAGCAACCAAGATGAACTGCATGACAAGCCCTTCTAAAGGATTTTGTTAATTTTTTTGTATTCCTTAACACAACATTATTTTATTCAAGACCGAGCTTTCTCTTTTGAAGGTCAAGAAATTGTCGTGGATCATCTCTTGAACGTTTCTTGGAGAACTTTTCGTTCTTCAATCGAATGCCCCACTATTCCATCATGGAATTTACAGGTGATGTTCGAGTTGTTCATCTCAGTATGAACATTTTTGGTATGCACTGTGGAAATGGGGAATCCCTTTCATCAACTTGAACAAACAGGTTATCTTACACAGGTTGAGATTGGTAAGATCATCATCTTGAATTTGGTCATGGGATCCATATCCTTTGTTCTTTTTACTATCCTTCAATGATTGCTTCGAGTTTGGTCAGACGATCAAGATGTCACTGACAAGACAAAGACAGAAGACCAGATGAGCCACAATAGAGAAGAGACACATGCACATGCAAATGCTAAATGAAGGATGCAAAATGCAGGATGTAGATGAAAGGTTTCATGGAATTCGTGTATTTACAAACATCACAGAGTAACGAAGAAAATTCATTTATTATTTTTTGATATCGGATTTTGTAGAAACATTCTTACAAGAGTCCTAACATAAAAGCTAATAAAGTCCTAAGGAAGTCCTTCATCATGCTTGTTGATTTGTTCTTCCACTTGGATCTTCTTGAATATAAGTTGTCCATGGTCAACGTCTAAAGATTAGTTTGATGGAGGAAAATAAATCCTCCATCTCTTCTTTTGTTCTTGTTGGAAGTAAGGGGGAACCCCTTGTTCACTTGGATCTTCAATGATAATGAGAGCCTTTTGAACTTCTAATGATCCTCCATGATACGGAAAGCCTCTTGTATTTTTTCTTTTGAGTTTTCTTCAATATGAGCTCCTACTTCCTTAGGTCATCCAAGTTAAGACTCTTAAAAGAATATTTCAAAATATTTTCTTTTGTAATCTCTATTGGTTTCTGTAATGTTTATAAATAAACTAAGAACCCCATGAAAGCAATGCGATATGATGCTCTATGGATGCAACAAACACAAGTAAACACAAAGATAAGACAGACAAGGGAGGCCCTAGGTACGTAACGAGCATGGAGTCAAAGGGTGTACTCATTCCCAAAGGACACAGACTAAAGGTTGATTATACCTGCAGAACAATGTTCTAATAAGGTTCCCAAAGTCATTAGCCCATCTTTCGGATATTATCAACTTCCCAAGTACTCGGGGGTTAATAATATTCTCAAGAGAACTTCTTTTGAGTGTAGCATCGCGTAGCACTATTTTAGGGAGTACCCCCTCATAGCCCCGCACTACATCCTAATAAAGGCCAAAGTGGGGTTAATGTAACTACGGTCCTCAATATCATAGGCTCCAACATCGAATATAGTGCATGTTTTCACGATTAAGGACTCGTTCAACAATACAATTTTCGAGAGGGCCTCAATTGAGCGTGATTTTCAAGTCAGCTTGGTCGGGATTCTACCCCCTATAAGCCTCTTCGAATATATCACCATCCTATCTTAAGTTCACTCAAGTCCGGGTGTAGGACTTTGTCTCACCACTCAAAGATATCAACCCAAAAGAAAATAAACAAACAATTATACAAATAATCAGATAAGCAAATTATAAAACAATAAACAAATAAAGATAAACAAGGTAGGGAAACCCACAAGCGGCTCCCCAGTGAAGTCGCCATTTCTGTCGCGGTGAAAATTGGATACCAAACTATTGATTAGTTTGAATCGTTAATTCATTTGCAACCGAACTTTGATTTGTCCAAAGGAAGGGATAAAGATCGAAATTCCCACGATGCAATGCAAATGCAAGGTTTAGAGAGTTATAGGTTCGGGGGTTGGTTAAACTTAGGGAAGGTGCTAGCATCCTAAGTTTCTGTAGTACTCTACAGGAACCTCTTGTTTTATGTTTGTTTATTGCTAAGTGTTTATCTGCTTAATGGTTTAAAGACCTAGGGGTTTATTTCTAAGTATACTCAATAAGATGTCGCATCTTATGCCTACATATCCTTACGGGAGTGGAATCAGAGTATTTGTAGTTCCCCTAAAGGGTTAGAGGAGCTCTTTGACTGTGGTCAAAGTTCCTACGGGTTTAGGGTAGTTGTTTTGATTGGGTTTAGGAGAAGAGATGAGTCTTCATGTTAAGGGAGAGATAACCGCCACAAATGTAAAAAAGGGGTTGTAGGAAATGGTCTTTGCATCATCTTAAGAAAAGGTCTTACATACTCGGATGGTCGCCAAGTATGCCTTTGTCGTTCTTAAGGCAAAGTCCCTACATGTTTGATTGTATTGTTGTGGGGGTGGAGATTATATCTCACTTAAGATGATTAACATCTATTCTCTAAATGTGTTTGTAAAAGTTGTATTGTGTTTGTCTAAGTTGTAAAGATAAAGACAAGGTTCTTCCTATGGGGTAGGTCCTAAACTTAAGCGATCAACTTGAAGAATCAAGGATCTAAGGGGATTATGATGCAAATGATGTGCAACTACACACAAGTGTTGACTCATGTGTAGGTTTTTCCTTTGGACGGGTGCAATTGCGAGAATGATAAATTGCGATAATATAAATGCTGAAGAATAAATCGCGGATAAAGTAAACCATACATAAACGCATGAAAGCGCTGAAGTGTAAGTGACTGTGTCGTGAAGTGCACGATTAAGTTGGTTTTGCGATGTTGATTGATTTTAAGCGGCGTTCTTTTTAGTTTGAATTAGGAGGAAATGTTTGATTGATTTTTAAGAAGATTAATTGGAGAAATTATCTTAAGAAAAAAAAGTGTGAGATTTTGTTATTATCATGTGAAAAAAAGGTTTATTATTAAAGTCAAAAATTTAATCAGAAAAAGAGGTTAAAGGATTCTAAAAAAAAAATGAGTTAATTATAAAATAGTTGGTTTTTATTATTTGTCTTATAGAATAAAATTATTTAAAATATGACATGGGTTTTTTTATAGATAAAATTGATAAATAAAATAGATTTTGAAAAGTTGCTAATTGTTTAATTAAAAAGTTAGTTAAATTACATTAGTTAAATTATATTAAGTGAATGATTAAACTAATAAAAGATTAAAGATTTAATTATTAGTTAAATAAATTAAAGAAAAATGATTATTGTATAAACGATTGTTTTAATAAAAAAGTTTTTTTTTGTTTAAGGGTTATTAAGTGGGGTTAAGTGGGTTAATGGATGATTAGGCGTGGTTTAGTGGTGATTAAGTGGTGTGTGTGACTTTAGTGTTTGATTAAGCGTTAAATTACACAAATAACCAAAACAACCATAAACAGAAGTGGAAACGCAAAACCCTAATAGATCGTCTTCCTCATTCTCTCATCTCCTCTCTCCTCTTTACCGCTCTCTCGACCTTGTCAAGCACCGTTCTTTCACTTTTTCGTTCCTGAAGCACAAATTGAGAACATCAAACAAATCAAATGAACTCAATAATATCAGAGGTTTACCGAAGATTGTTGGTGGCGGCGGGATCGAACGGAAACGGAGTGGCTTCGCGGTAACAGTAGATGACGAAGCCGGGTATTTCGTCGATGAGGCTCCGTCGATTGATACTTACGGCGGTCGGAAGTGGTTTCGCTTGCTCACTGAGATAAGTCACCTCGCTCAATTTTCGGTAGCTGCGATTTCCGTATGAGGGTTTTTTTCATGTGGTTTTCTCTTCTTTCCCCTCTCCTTATATAGGCCTCAGAATAATAAGGTCTTTGATTGTTGCTTTGAATGCTGATTGATGTTTTCCAAATTAGGGTGAATCAGATTTGAGGACATTCCTAATTCGTTTGATTGCTATAATGACTTATCAAATTCTGATTTTTGTGATTTAATTGAAACCGGATTTGATTTTCTTCTGAACCAAATCTTCATTTCCTCCAGTGGATATTCTTCAATGATTCTTGCTAATCCAATTGCTATATTTTTCTGCAGGTGCGAATGGTAAGATATTTTGGGCCAGGGGATATACACACGGCCCAGGGCAAACTTTGACGTTGGTGGTGTGAAGGGTTGTGGTGAGCCCAAGGTCTTATCTAAGTCATAAAGGGAAAGACTTCTCTAGTTTTCGTTTACACGGTCATTAGAGTTGGAGTTTTCGTTCGAAGGTTCTTGACTTGAAGTTGAGATAACGTTGGTATACGCTCTGTGCTATTCATCCCGGTTGGGTCAGTTTGGAGTTCCCTAAGAATGAAGGAGGATAGTCTACAAGGTAGCCTTCTGAATTATCACTAGTTTGATGCATAAGGTGTTATCTTGTATCTGTTCTAATCCAGTCTTATGGTTTCGTGTGTTGAGGAGGGTGCTTGGAAGCATAGTCAAGGGTGCTGCTGTCATGGTTAGAGCATTCTGATTCTCTTTCAATTCACATGTGGACCATTACCTCTAACTGCAACATGACGACGGTGCCGGTGGTGATAAAGTTAGCGATGATACCAGAACTCTGTTGCCCTGTTGGATGGTGGATAGCTCAGGATCCAAATCTCCCTGAGCCTTTGTTGGAGGATCACCGACAGCACTAGGTAATGCTTTCACATGGGCCTAGTAATGTCTCAGATAGTTCTCGTCGTTGAATTCATGGCGAGAATGGCTTCTTATCTCTAGCAATTGATTTTCTTACACTTGAAAATGGATTTGTTGACAGGTGTGGTAATTTCGAAGCGTGGCCAAATGTCTGGGTTCGTCTTGCTGGAAAGGAAACTTGGATTGCGTTAGTTTGGAGTTGGCTGCACGGTACGAACTCCTTTAAGCTTCGGTGTAATCTTATTCATAATGGTTTTAAATAGATGATTTCTTGTCTTATTTACAGATTGAGTACATTGCTGCTAGCTAAGACGGTACAACGATGGCTATCAAATTATTGGTGCGTTCTTCATCAGGTAATCAAGCTTAAGTCTAACTCTCAACCAACTGGTGTTGCATTGGAGCCACTTTATACTCACGTTTGCAGTTACTCTTATGCAGGAAAAGGATGGTCATTCTGTCATCGAAGCTTGTGAGTTCCACGTGCAAATCGTTGAAGAGGACACAGCTGAGCAGGTGTGTTTGGATTCGGAGATATGGTTGTGGTGCAGGTTATGTCTTAGAGGCACACGACTTTCTCTGTCTGGAATATGGACTAGCTGCAATTGCTTGAGTTGTACTTGTCTTTTTCTTCCATCATGAGTTGGTAGCGTCCTTTGTCGTTGCTGGCAGGTTTAGTTCTAGATGAACGATGGCATGGTTGCAATTTGTAGCACGAGTCATTAACAGAGTTGATATTGATCACCATATACCAATTTATTGGTTGAGTAGGACAAACAGACAAGGGTTTCTCTGAGGAGGGAAACTAGAAAGTCACTTGGATAGATTTCCTCTTGGTATGCTCGTAACTTTTTCTTTCGTCCTCTTGTAAATGTATGGGTATTTGGAAATGGTTATATGATTTGTTGCTGATGATTTCTGCCCTCATGTTAACTATTTATACGCTGCTTCAAATTTCAGGTCACACAGGTCAATCTCCAAATTACGTGGCGCTTGTGCTACGATATCAGTAAGCAGAAACCGTCTAGCACTAGTCTGATGGTCCAAATCTTGTAAAGAAAAGAGAAAACTTCTATGCACTGAGGGCTGAAGCTTTGTTGATCGAGCATGAATTCGCCCAAGGCATCCCAGTCTATCTAGCGTCAAGTCCTTTGGAATGCAGCCTAGAGTCGCGAGTGTAAACTGCTTCATTCTCACCCATATCAACAGAATAATTACCAAGATTGGATATGTGCAGCTAAACTCTGAGTGGATTACGGTGGTAAGATTTGGCCTCAAAATCTTCCCAAATTTCCTTATTAGCATCAAACCAAGGCTGCTAACCGTATTCACTTAATTTGCAGCTTCAAATCGGGCCAGGTGTGAAGGGTAGTTGAGTTACAAAGCGGGCGTTCGAGGGACACGGGAGGTTATCCTCTGTAGCGTATTAATGGGTTTAGGATCCCTTTTGAATACCGGTCATTGTAGCTCTGGATTGTGCTCTGGACGTACGTTTCCTTTTGATGCGGTTTTGGGGTTTTCAGTGATAAATCAGTATCGGCTCTACCTCGAAGATGAGTACTTCTAACTCCCTTATTCTTTGATATCCTCTTTTCCTATGGTGCTTTATGAATGAGTTGAAGGTGTATGTATGGGAATCTGTTTATATTCTGCATAAAAAACCTGTTATGACCACTATTTCGGCTGCCACGCCCTTCCATCAATTATGAAAGAGTTTTCCTTGTTTGTGATGACAATGCTGTTTCAATATGGCCATATTATGTTAAGTAGAATACTGAGGATTTCTTTTCAGAATAATAACATTGCTTGCTGTTATTAATAGGATGCGACGCCACCGCTAAGTCCGAGGTCTAGATATGTTCATACGCCTGCTGATGGACATCAACCGTGGACGAAGTCAAGTGTAGGAAAAACCTTTAGCTGCCAAGACAACAGCAATAACTGCGTGCTGGGTTTTATTCTCAAGACGAATCATTGCATCAAATACTCATTGTTATCTATAGGAATGCTTGGTCACCAATTCACCCATAAGACTGTGTTCATTCACTACCTTTCTTAGTGCAGAACGTGGTTACGAGGCTTTAGTACATTAATTGAGAGGGTATCGCACAACTGGCCTGCTATGTAGAAACTTTGCTTTCTTTGGCTGCTGTTGATGCATACCTGATAAGTTAACTGCTGTTATTAATGTATTAACTGTTGTTGCTGATGTTGCAGGCACTTGAGCGTGTTGGTTCAATGGTGTGGCGATTCATGTAGCTTAAAGGAAAACCTCGTGGCTAGTATTCCACTTCAGCTAGCAAAGCGCAGCTTCCAAACGGCATTTCGTTACGTGCTTACAAACATTCATAAGTGTAGTTATCTAGTCATGACTTTGTAGATTTTGAGGGAAAGTAAACAAAATCAAGTAGCCTTAGAGTTGAGAAGAAACGATAGGCCTTGCACTATGTACCCGTAGCATCTTTGAATGGTGTAAAGAACTATTTATTTGGTTCTTGTAGTTTGACTAATAACTCGCCTCTTATCACAAAGTTGAATGAATTGGGTTCAAGATTAGATACGCTCATATCCAAGATATTCACACAAACCTCTTAACATACTTAAACTTGCCTCAATGAATTTGAAGTATTTGAGATCAAACCATGATGTCCATGAATTGACAATGCGCATAAATTCGTGACTTCACCTTCCATTATGGCCTACAATTGCCCATCCACTTAAGCAGATCTTATCTCCCAAAGTAAGCTCTCTCGCCTTGGTGAACATAATGATTCGAGGGATAAACAGAGACCCAAATCCAATTGCTATGCTGAGGTAGCGGCAAAAGCTCTAATTATGTACTCTAGGATCCAAATCCTAAACCATCTTTGGCTCATACGAGAATGAAGTTGATCATGACTTTAACGAGGTATAGCCAAAAAGTCCACCCAAGCTGTCTTCCAAGAGCGGCCCAAATGATGCAGAAGTTATTACAGAAAGAGGCTAAAATCAGAGTCAACCGGCCACGCCTTGAAATGCTCGACGGTGAGGATAAAGGCCATCTCTATTTGAAGCTGTCACACTTGCATATACTTGTTAGTAAAACACATAATAATAAAGACGTCGAGTAAAACAAAGAGGTGGGATCTTATAGTCAAAAATTAGGGTGCGACACTAACATGATGTCTAATTTTGGTGGCTAATTGGGTCACTAGAGTGACCGGAATTTTTCAGTCACTAAAATCGAATTTTCTTGTATGGACAAATCCTACGTATAGAGTTATCGACACAGGTCACAGATCCTTGTATTATACATATCTTTCACGAGCCAACCCGTACAAGAGTTCTCGACACGTGTCACAGATATCTAGCTCATAGGTAATTTTCCCTGGCTAACCCATACAAGAGTTCTCGACACGGGTCACGGATACCTACCTAATAAGTAACTTTTCCTGGCCAACCCACACAAGAGTTCTCGACACGGGTCACAAATACTTATTACTCAATAGTACGCACATTTAGGAGGAGCTCTCTATATAAGCCTCAACTCTTAGAACAACACATCTAAAGGGATTTCTTCCGACTACGTGATCACATACACAAACATGATTGTATTTGACAATCACATGGCAAAGATATTCATTTTATTCTCAAAGTAACATAAAACCAACACATGTTTCATATAATGTCTCACCTCTACATTAGACAACTACTTGTCAAGGATGCACACTTAGGGATCAAATGCACAAGTATTGTCATCTAAGTCATCTATCATTTCCTATTTACATCACTAGGTCATTCTATTGAATTATCATAAGGTTTTCCTCACTTTTCTTAATCCTTTTTAATCACAAGATCATCATTTTAATCAATCCAGAAATACATATGCATATTACTCATCATAATCAATGTAAACAATATACAATAACCACAAACGTTCACGTGAAACAACCAAGCAAGCATTAAAGAAAAGTATGAAAAACACTGCCAGGTTTGCAATGTAAGGGCCTAACGAGGACCCTTCGCCTTGAGTTCACTATGCGAACTCTGGGCGAGGTAGGAAAAATAATGGCAGCGGCAAAAAACCCTTAGTTCTTGGTGTGCAAACTCTGGGTGAATGTTCTCCTTTCTCTAGCTTTCGCTTGTAGTGCGAGGATGACAAATTACCACGTTCACCTCCAATTCTCTAGAGCTCGCAGTGCAAACTCTATGACTTCTATAATCTGTCCAGCATAATAGGACAATCTCAAGGGGTTTTTAAAACCCCACTCTTACCCAAACTTAATCCATCATTAACGTTAACATATTCACACATGAAACAACATTTTAAACCGTAATCTCACATCAATATCATGAATATAACATGAATCATATATTTTTCGTGGAAATAGAACAAAAACACCATAAACTAGCTTTTCCCATTCTTTCTAAATACTTCTAACCTTGAGTTTCTACATAGAACCCACCTTTAGATGATGAATAATAAGTTGTTGATGATGAAGATGAGATGATGGAGAGTGATGGATGGGCTCCTTCTCCTCCTTCTTCTTCTTCTTCTTGAATGATTCCTGAGAGAGCACCTTCCTTAGCCAAAGTGTTCACGACAATTCTATTTTCCATCTGCATTAAGTCTGGGATCTTTGGTCTCATGTCTAAAGCCTTTTGATGCACTAGACAATTGGGATCAATAAGATCTTTCTCCAGACTAATAGGAACTGCATAACTTGGATGTTTATCTTCAGACTCACCTTCTGACCTATTACGATTGCCCACCACCTTTCTCTTCCTCTTTCTCGGGTTGAATTATTGAAAGATTTAATGCCTTTTCTACAAGAATTATCCTTCATGATTAGGGACATCTACGTATTTCTGAGAACCATTGACCCCACCAATCACGAGCTCCTTGAATTAAATCTAAAATCTCTCTTTTATCAACCGCCTCGAGAAGGCAAATATTTGATCCAAGAGGCGTCACTTTAAATTGGAAATACCATTCTACATGGAACAAATTATGAATGTTATAAGATGAACTAGGGATTAAGACCTTACACACATACTCATTTTTCAATCCTTGACATTTTTATTCAACAGTTGAGAAAACCAGGTGAGCTAGTGCTTGACAATGAAAATCTTCCTAGTTCATAACCACATCAGCGAAGCATTTAGATCTAGTAGAGAAACCTTTATGCATTTGAGCAGAGAATTTATAATTGATCCTAGGGTTTGTTTCTTTGTTACTCTTGTTGATGGCTTCCTCGAGATGAACCTACTTTCTTTGGTATTAGCATAAATCTTCCTTTCCCCAATACGAATGTTGCCGAGTCAAATCAATAACATCTTTTCATCTTCCACATCTTCTGTCTGATTTGTTTTTTCTTTGAGGAATAACTACTTTCGCTAGTTCTCTGTGCTTCTTGAAAAGGCTAAAGATCTCTTTAGCACTACAACCATTAAGGAACTCGGAGAAGTACATAGGGGAGAACTTCCCTGAAAAAATACTAAAAGTAATTTACTACTTTCGCTATTGACAATTTCAGGTCAAAGATCGTTATTTGGAATTGATCTAGTATTTTAGTATAGAAATTGATTTAGTTAGTAAAATTAAGTAATAATATAAAAGTTAAAAATTTAATTATTTTTAACATGATTTTTTTATTTTGTTTATTTATGTTAAAATAAATTAAAATTTTAAATTAATTTTAACTAAAAGTACTAATACCAAATTTAAACCTCAAGTACCTAAAATTTCACAAAAAAGTATGGATCATGCATCTTAAATATTGAACTTTTTTATTATAAAAAAATATAAAGAAAAAATAAGAACATTCTTATATTTAAACATCGAGGTCCGAGATAATATATTTAAAATTTCAATTATAATATTTAAGTTAGTATTCATAACCTCCTCTAAAATTTTAGGCAAGATCTACGGCTGAAATTATTGGTTACATTAGATTAGAGTAAACTCGTTTTGTAGCAAGATCCATAGAAAGTGAGAGATTAATTCCAAAGGGAGTTGGCACCATCCCATTGACCCATCGGAAGATGGTATTGGCTAGGAATTGAATCTTTATGAATTCAAGAAAAAGACTTTTTTGTCAATTATAGATATCGATGTGAGGTCAATGCATAATTATGTGTTTTTCATCTTATCCTCATCTTTTTAGGTGATATGATAATGCTAATTTGTGTCCTAAAGGCACATGTTAAGAAATTTATTAATAAAAAATTTGTATTGGAAAAAATAATAAAAGAATTAATTATAAACTTTTGATAAAAACAATACATAAGTTCCAAGAAAACATTTTTACATTTAATTCTTAACATGTGCTCTTAGGACACAAGTTAGCATTACCTTAGGTGAACGCGACTGACCTCGCGAGGAAACAGCTAAAGGCCTGCCTCCGCGAGAACGCCGATCTCTTCGCCTGGAGCGTCGCAGAGATGCCCGGTCACGACCCTGAGGTCGCATGTCACCAACTCTCCGTCAACCCGGCCGCTAGGGCCGTAGCACAACATAGGCGTATGCAGTCCCTCGAAAAGTTGGCGACTGCTGAAATAGCTGTAAAAGACCTCCTAGAAGCAAATTTTATTTCGAAAGCCCGATATTCAACCTGGCTGTCCAATGTTGTACTTGTCAAGAAAAATAATGGAAAGTGGCACATGTGTGTTGATTACACTGATCTCAACTGGGCATGTCCTAAGGACGCCTACCCCTCCCCAACATCGACAAGCTCGTCGACAACTCGGCGGACTTCAAACTTTTGTCCTTCATAGACGCATACTCGGGGTATAACCAGATTCCCATGGCTGAGGACGACAAACAGAGCACGACCTTCATGACCGAGTCGGGCAATTACTACTACAACGTAATGCCCTTCGGCCTGAAGAACGCCGGCGCCACCTACCAAAGGATGATGAACAAGGTCTTCCGAGGAGAGATCGGCGACATGCTCGAAGTCTATATGGACGACATGATCATCAAGTCCTGCTCAGAGGTCAATCACACGGCTCATCTCAAGAAGGTCTTCGAGACTACGAGGAGGTGTGGGATGCGTTTCAACCCGAAGAAATGCACCTTCGGGGTCCAAGCAGGGAAGTTCCTCGGTTTCTACCTAACCGAGCGAGACATTGAGGCAAATCCAGACAAGTGTCGAGCCTTCTCCGAGATTGCAACGCCGAACTCGAAGAAGTCCATACAATCCCTCAACAGGGTGCTCGCATCACTTTTCCACTTTATCGCCAAACCCGCGCAACACGCTCTCCCCTTTTTCAAATTACTTAGAAAGGAAGTCGTGTTCGAATGGACAAAGGATTACGAGCAAGCCATCCACCACCTCAAACACGTCTTATCAGAGCCGCCTGTACTAACCAGACCAGAGGCCGGAGAAACCTTGTACCTATATCTGGCCGTAGCGAACGAGGCCGTCAGTGCCGTCTTGATCAGGGAAACCTCCGAAGGGTAAAAACCGATCTACTTCACGAGTAAGGCCCTCCACGACCCCAGGGTGAGGTACCAACAGATCGAGAAGGTCGCCTTGGCCCTCATCAACGCTGCCCGACGAATTCGACACTACTCCCTAGCCCACACCATCGTGGTCAGAACCGAGCAGCCGATTAAACATCTCCTCAGCCGACCCGACATGGCTGGGCGAATGCTAAAATGGTCGCTGAAACTCTTCGAGTTCGACGTCGTCTAGGAAGGCAGAAAAGCCCTCAAGGCTCAAGTCTTGGCCGACTTCGTCACCGAAATGACTCCCGCACCAAAATCAACTCCAGGAAGTCGGAAATGGACCATCTTCGTCGATGGCGACTCAAACTCCTCCAGAAGCGGCGCAGGCATCATCCTAGAAAATGAGGAAGGAACTATCGTGGAAGTATCCCTAACACTGGCCTTCCCGATGACGAATAACCAAGAAGAGTACGAAGCGTTCCTGGCCGACCTCCGCCTGGAAGAGGACCTCGGAGCCGAGGAGATAAAAATCTTCACAGACTCCCAGTTGGTCGCATCGCAAGTACGGGGAAAATACCAAGCGAAGAATGATAACCTGGCCAAATACTTGGCTATCATAAAAGAAAAAATGATGAGTTTCGTCTCCGCGGAGGTCCAGCATGTACCACGCGAACAGAACACACGGGCAGATATTCTCTCGAAACCGGCGAGCACCAAGAAGAAGGGCGGACATAAGTCAGTCATCCAAGAGGTCCTCGCACGGAGAGAGCTAAAGCGCTCCTCGACGTCAATGCCATCAAGGACGTCGACTATTGGATGACGCCCATACACGCTTACCTCAGCACGGGCCGACTGCCAACTGACACGAAGGAGGCCAGCACCATCAAACGTCGATCTTGCTCGTACGTTCTGCTCGACGACAAATTATACCGAAGAGGCTTCGTGATCCCCCTCCTCAAATGCATCGACAAGACTCAAGCCGCGACTGTCCTGGAGAGGTCCACGAAGGCATCAACGCGCAACACCTTGGTGGGCGGTCATTGGCGAGGAAAGCCCTACGAGCAGGATACTATTGGCCGTCGATGCAAAAGGACGCAAAAGAGCATGCCAAAAAATGCGACAAGTGCCAACGACACGGAGACATGCACCTCGCTCCCCCATGCGAGCCCAAATGCCTCTCCTCCCCTTGGCCATTCGCCTGGTGGGGGATGGATATCCTCGGTCCGTTCCCCTTAGGTTCTTATCAGAATAAATACCTAATAGTGGGTGTCGAATACTTCATCAAGTGGATCGAGGCCGAAGCCCACGTCAAAATCACGACACACAATATACTCCGATTCTACAAGAGGAACATCCTCGCCAGGTTCGGCGTTCCACTCGCCATAGTCACCGACAACGGGACACAATTCACCGACAGAAACTTTCGGGACTTCGTCACCAAGCTCGATACCAAACACCACTTCACCTAGGTAGAACATCCGCAGACAAATGGCCAAGCCGAGTCCGTGAACAGAGTAATCCTCCGGGGATTAAAGTGAAGGCTCGGCGACGCCAAGAGAGGATGGGTCGAGGAGCTTCACAGCGTCCTGCGGGCCTACCGAACAATGCCTCACTCAACCACCGGGGAAACCCAATTCCGCCTCACATACGGAACCGAGGCGGTGATCCCAGTCGAGATCAGGGAGCCGTCCAGAAGGACAGAAGCTCCCCTCAAAGAAGAAGCCAACAACGAAGCACTCTGGGAGGAGCTCGACCTAGTCGAGGAGATTCGGTCAGGAGCAGCCCTCCGCGAAGCCAAGCTAAAGCAAAAGACATCACTTTGCCACGACAGCAGAGTCCTGAAACGTGAATTCCAGGTCGGTGACCTAGTCCTACGAAGAAACCAGAAAGACTCACACGAGGGAAAACTTGCCGCAAATAGGGAAGGCCCCTACCGTGTCTGAGACAAAACAGAGCACATAGCATATTACCTCAAAAACCTACACGGGGACCAACTAGCTCGACCATGGAACGCTGAGAAGCATAAAAAATACTACAGTTAAGTGCTGCCCGCGACGGATAACGCCGTGACCACAGGAGGGCGATGAGGTACCATCGCGCCCCCTCGCGTCTCCCTGAGACCAACAAAATAGTGAGCCCTAACTTTGTGTGCGCAGGAAGAAGATTCTGCTCGATGGAGAACCCCTCGAGCGAGGCTCCCCGCCGCTGTACCAGAATCGGCAGGACACCCAGCTCGCGATGAGATGTTCACGCCGCAAGGATAAACTACCCCTGTGCCGACCAGGTCACGAAACTGGTCAACCGGCCAGTTCTCCACACTACCAGATACAATTATCATCGAGCTACTACCCCTTAACATACATTTCAAACATACAAACATACATTTCGAGCATACAAACATGCAAAAATAAAACGGGCATATAATCATACAGAAACGAAACGAGCGCACACTTAAACAAAATTCCATCTTATAAAAAGGGCACCAGCACAATAGTCATGTTACAATGTAAAAAAGGGCACCAACCCAATAGTCATGTTACAATGTAAAAAAGGGCACGCAGGCCCGACAAAAACACAACAGAAAAACGTAAAAAATTTGGCGCGCAGGCCCAGAATCTACGAGCACGCAGGCCCGGAACAAGTCTACACATCCTCGTCGTCCGCCACTTCGGGCTCCTCCACGGGGGAAGGGTCATCAACAGCCTCAAGGCTAGGGTTGACCACCCGTCTGTCGACAATCTGGTGGAAAGGCCCGATCTCGTCCTCGACTAGAGTAACATCAGGGTTAACCACTTTCAGCTGCGCAATGGCGCCAGTAAAACCGACCCCGACTGCCGCCAGACAGTCGTCCTTCAGCTCCCGGATCCTAGCGAGCAGGTCCGCTCGGGTGACCATCTGCCTATCCTATTCAGTCTCATCCTCGGCAAGAAGGAGCGAACTCTCCAGCTCCCCGACGGAAACCTTCAGAGTCTGTACCTCCGCTTCAGCGGCCTTCAGCTTCTCTTCGGAACTGAAATTCTGGTATGCATATTTCATATGTTCCAAGAACATTGATCTCTTCTTGAACAGAACAAGGACAGACCATGACCAATTTAAATTTCTTTAAATTATCCCAATGTCATGATCAATGTCATAACCTCTGTTGTGACATCTGCAGTCTGACAAACCTATTTATCTCACCATTTAAATTATGCAGAATTTTAAATGCAGAAAGATAAATAACACAAGTAATTATTCACCCAGTTCAGTGCAACACACTTACATCTGGGGGCTACCAAGCCAGGGAGGAAATTCACTATTAGTAGAATCAATTCAAAGTCAAACCTCCAGTTTGCACTTCTCACTTAATCTCTACCCAATGACACTTCAGCCTAGAGACTCTCTAGTACCTGAGTATACCCACTCACTCCTCCTCAATCACAAAACAGTGATATTAAACAATTACAAAAGCAGTTTTGAAGAGACACTTCAAAACACACACCTTGATCTTGCTTCACAACTTTGATCAAGAACACACACACTCTTGCTTCACAGCTTCGAGTGAGACACAACCTAGAATCTACCTACCCAATGCAACTATACACCATACAATTGCTTGGATTACAAGTATTCCTAGACATAATTTACACGTGAAGAACATACCTCTTCACTTACAATAATGTCTACCACAATGTATCAGAAGATACAAAGGGTGAATTACACACAAGGGACTCTCAAACCCTAGACCTCTATTTTACACTATGGTTTTTCTTGCTGTGAGTGCTTACTTTTTCCTTGATTCTGCTCTTCCTTTTATAGCAATGCAGATTGGGCTTGGGCTGATCCAAAGTAACAAACATTAGTTTTAACAAAGTAAAACTAATTTCCACAATTCAAGGTGCTTTGAATTTGGTCATGACGATTCATGATATGGTCAGCACTGCCTAGAATCTGTCCTGAGATAACTAGGGAACCCTAATAAGTCTCCTAAAATCTAGCATGATATAACTCCTGCATTATAACAGAAAACCAACATGACTGTCAGCTACCTGATGTCATACGATCAATGTCATAACATTCAGTATGACATCCAATCTTCTACAGATTCTTCTTCACACAGGTCATGGCTTCTCCCAATCTTCTGCAGAATAATAGTAGGAACAAATATATTAAAGTTTCCTAAAAGGTCTCCAAGATCCTTTTATGAATGTCAATACACTCTGTACTTGTTCCTAATCAATCTTCTTGACTTGTACTTACTGATGAGGTATATCCAATACAACCACATCAACCCAAACCAACTCTGTCAAGAGATATATACTAAAAGCTCCTTCTGTTATCATGCACACATGACAACACACCTCACTCACCACCTGTGAGGAACTTTATCACAACTCAACCTGTTGTGGCTACTGTTAACCCATAGTAGTACCTGCTGAGCCAGATAGGTATGTCATTTCTTTGGTAATGACATTCATGATGGCAATTCTTTCTTCAGCCTCTGCTCCATGACAACAGTTCTTTCTTCATATATCATTACTTTGGTAATGACATCCATGTCAACAGTTCTTTCTTCAGCCTCTGCTCCATGACAACAGCTCTTTCTTCAGATCCTACTAGCTCCTGCTGTACCAAACAGTGATGTCATGACTTTGGTAATGACATCCTATTCAAAACATATGATAGCAGTATTATCATTTATTCCTGCTAGCTCTTGCTGCATTAGACCTTGATGTCATAACTTTGGTAATGACATCCTGTATAACATTAGTGCAGAATCATGTTTTACCAAAATTTAGCCAATCATAGAACCAGAGAAACATGGTACTAACAATCTCCCCCTTTGGCAAATTTTGGCTAAAACACCCGAGCAACTTATCAGGGCATCAACAGTAGTTTACACCAACTATCATACTCCCCCTTAAAAGTCGGACCTACACTTTGCTCCCCCTTGGTTTAGTCAAAAAATTGACAAAAATTGGAGTAAATGTGCATAAGTTGCTTGACCTCTAATACAGACTGCATCACTTCAGCACCAATCCATTGGAAAGAATTTCAACCCCTCTTGAACAGTCTTGAAACTTGCCTTGTCTGAAGTTGTACCTTCAAAAAAGACACTTTTGACATCCCCAATTAAAAGATAATCAATTAAATACTTGCCACAAGTAAAAATTGATCTTAAATCCTCAATTTGAGACACAAATAATCTGTGGGGAAAAATAAATTCTCCCAGACAAAAACCAATGTTGTTTCCTAGGTCAGACATCACAGTCCTAGTTCACACCAACATCAGTGGCCCAAGAACACAAGCTTGCCTATGTAGAGGGTTCCATATCAGCAGCTCCACATCAGATAGGTACACATATTCCCCTGTCATGCATAACCATTACTCCCCCTGAAAGAGAGAACTCAAACACATGAAGACTTAGTTCAACATCTTCATATTCACATACTGGAAGCACATGTATCTCTGCACCCCTTGATTCACAACCCATACTGAAACCAATATCAGAAGCAGTTGCAGGATTACTATCTGGGAGACTTTTAAGGGTGAAAATCCTTTCATTTGCACATGATCAAGGTTGCTGATGTCTTGATCTTCATCTTCATATTACTCCCAACAATGCTTGTGCAAGTCTGATTTGATCCATTTGCACCTGATGACAGACCCAATAGGAATACACTGTCATGTTCACCATGAGCTAGAGCAGTAACTCAATGTCACGATATCTTGTGTGACATTCCACCTTCACAAATCTCAAATTGTTTGAACCCACAAACAATCTTGATACATAGCTGCACTCTTGGAGCAACAGATCCTGGATAGAAGTATAACTCCCCAAATTAAGGGTACCCAGTGCACGTGAATGGAAAACATAAGACGCATCTTCATGTCTTCAAGAACTCATTCTCTGTTCAACCCACATGTTGAACGCATTCACATACACCATGCTTGAACCACAAGCAATTAGTACACCCATCAAATAGAAGCTCTCCCCTATCTTTGATAACAACTGCTCCAAGATCACCACATGATCTTCTTATGGCCAACTCCATGCTCATACAGAGAGAAGGCACCAACTAATCCACCTCTTCCTAGAGTTACTTGTAGCAGAAGAAACCACTTATCCACAAGTATTCTGGTCTTAGGCTGAGTACAAGATAGACACCGCATGATCCAAGACATTCTTTCCTCATCATTCTCCCATATGATAAGTTAGAACACTCTTGATTCGCCTAAGGACTTTATCATATCAGAATGCACTCAATCCATGATCCACTCTCATACCTTCACATCATACTCCAAGACAGTTCTTTTTACCTCATCATTCTCCCGTATGACAAGTTAGAGCACTTCTTAGTCAAGATGTGAATCACTAGTTCCACACCAGATCTTCAACTCCTTACATCAGCTGATACATCTCACAGCATCCACTGGTCCTTTATATGCCCATAATTGGATTTACTACTGCCTAGTAATCCAACTGAAGATCTTCACAGCTCCACCATCTTGGTCAAAACATCTCCATAAGAAGATAATATTCATTACACACTTTAGGGCTTCTACCACAAGCTCTAATGAATGAACAAAACCAGAACCTCCTTTGGTCCTCAACCAACTACCCTTCTGCACCAGAGTAATTAGTTCCAAGCATGAACAAACCCATAACCTTCTTAGGTCTTCAAATAAATCCCCTTCTGCCCAAGAGTAGTTTTCTAAAAGCACACAACTTACATAACCAAATGCCACTGTTTGGTTACTCAGCATCTTTCAGATTTTTGGAGAATCTGCTAATCCACCAGGCCACTTTGATCTTCAAGTATCAAATTCTTCTTGCTCTAGAGCAAGGCATCTACTTTTTCATACATCTCCCGCAAACTGTATGAGATGAAGCATTCATTCCATCCATACCTGAGAAGATCAACTTATCTTCAACTGATGTGCCACAACATCACTTGAGGCCTTGACGTTTTTGCTTGATGTCACAACTTTGGTTAAGGCATCCTTCTAAAGAGTTCAGATTTTCATTTTGCCACTTAGAAGATTCTATTCACTTAATTAGATCAGAGGTACATAGGCTTGATATCAAGTTGGTGTAGACAACCTTTATTCTGCTTTGTTATACCACAACAATTACCTTGAAGTGCATTTACTTTAAGAACTCCTCTTTAAAGAAACCAAACATGCCAAAGCTTGATTCTTTAGAGAAGGAAGATCACAAAAATCTTTACACAAGGATTCCCGCTTTCCTTAGGTAGAGACTTCTTTAGAGAATCAAGGATGACTGTCACTTATCCTTGTCCTCCAAGATGAGAAAGGTCACATGCTCATATGCACTTAGATCAGAAATAAACTGATCCAAGCAGTGCTATTACCAGCACCATATACTAGACAAGTTTCTTGCTTGGAAACTTTCTAGATTAATATCAGATGCTTTTAGTAGAGACTAGAGTACAACTGCTGCACTTCAATACTCCTATATAAGCAGATCAGAATGTCTTCATCTTCACTTCCATCAGCACTTCATTCTAGCCTTAGTTTCTTGCCAAGATCCTAGCTAGAATGAGTGCATATCCAGCTATATCTCCTTTGATCTATGGATTCACTCCTTGAATCAACAGAATTCTCCACAACCTCTGCTGACTGAATGTCTCAACATCTGGTTGAACATCAGATCCTTGAATTAACCAAGCATATCAGGGCCTAATACTTGTGCAACTACTAATGAGACAACTTGATCATCAACTAAGGATAATTCATTAAATATTTGAGAATATCTCAAATAGCAAAGAATCTTAAATCCTTATAATGAATCCTTCTCTGAACTTCATGGATAACCAATTAAATATGTGTGTAGTCCACAAATAGCAATTGGTCTTAAATTCACACAACTTCAGGAATACCAGGGCTGAAGCATCAAGGTTGACCCCCTTGACTTAACCTGCCTATGACTTCCCCTGCTGATAGAATCCTTGCAAGTCATGAGTGGTGAAAATAAATCACCTCCTACTATCTTCTCTTACACATCTTCCAGCAGTCTGTATAACAGAACAACTCAGTCACACAGCCAAGCACAACTGCAAACACCATCTTCCAATCATCTACACAACTTCCACAATCATGTATCAAACTGAACCTAGGCCAATCTTCTTCCCGGGCTACCAGAGTTCTTTCATCAGAAAACATATGCAGCGGAACCACCAAAAGAACATGCCCTAAATAGGAAGTCAGAACATCCTATAGGACAGAAGTAGCCACTCCTTCTTTGACAGATCATACAGCTGGTCATATAAGCTCCTATATCAGAGGGCACAACAGCAGATACACGCTTCTCCTTGGCTCTATAAGCAGTAGCTCAACCATTCACCAAGATCAGCAACTCAGCTACAACTTCTCCTTGTTCAAAACACCAGAAAGTATCTCCCAAGATCTCATCCAAAACAGACAGGATGCCTGCTCTGATACCAATTGAAATTCTAGTATACAGATTTCATATGTTCCAAGAACATTGATCTCTGCTTGAACAGAACAAAGATAGACCATGACCAATTTAAATTTCTTTAAATTATCCCAATGTCATGATCAATGTCATAACCTCTGTTGTGACATCTGCAGTCTGACAGACCTATTTATCTCACCATTTAAATTGTGCAAAATTGTAAATGCAGAAAGATAAATAACACAAGTAATTGTTCACCCAGTTCAGTGCAACACACTTACATCTAGGGGCTACCAAGCCAGGGAGGAAATTCACTATTAGTATAATCAATTCAAAGTCAAACCTCCAGTTTGCACTTCTCACTTAATCTCTACCCAATGACACTTCAGCCTAGAGACTCTCTAGTACCTGAGTATACCCACTCACTCCCCCTCAATCACATAACAGTGATATTAAACAATTACAAAAATATTTTTGAAGAGACACTTCAAAACACACACCTTGATCTTGCTTCACATCTTAGATCAAGAACACACACACTCTTGCTTCACAACTTCGAGTGAGACACAACCTAGAATCTACCTAACCAATGCAACTATACACCATACAATTGCTTGGATTACAAGTATTCCTAGACATAATTTACACGTGAAGAACATACCTCTTCACTTACAATAATGTCTACCACAATGTATCAGAAGTTACAAAGGGTGACTTACACACAAGGGACTCTCAAACCCTAGACCTCTATTTTACACTCTGGTTTTTCTTGCTGTGAGTGCTTACTTTTTCCTTGATTCTGCTCTTCCTTTTATAGCAATGCAGATTGGGCTTGGGCTGATCCAAAGTAACAAACATTAGTTTTAACAAAGTAAAACTAATTTCCACAATTCAAGGTGCTTTGAATTTGGTCATGACGATTCATGATATGGTCAGCACTGCCTAGAATCTCTCCTGAGATAACTAGGGAACCCTAATAAGTCTCCTAAAATCTAGCATGATATAACTCCTGCATTATAACAGAAAACCAACATGACTGTCAGCTACCTGATGTCATACGATCAATGTCATAACATTCAGTATGACATCCAATCTTCTACAGATTCTTCTTCACACAGGTCATGGCTTCTCCCAATCTTCTGTAGAATAATAGTAGGAACAAATATATTAAAGTTTCCTAAAAGGTCTCCAAGATCCTTTTATGAATATCAATACACTCTGTACTTGTTCCTAATCAATCTTTTTGACCTGTACTTACTAATGAGGTATATCCAATACAACCTCATCAACCCAAACCCACTATGTCAAGAGATATATACTAGCAGCTCCTTCTGTTGTCATGCACACATGACAGCACACCTCACTCACCACCTTTGAGGAATTTTATCACAACTCAACCTATTGTGGCTACTGTTAACCCATAGCAGTACCTGCTGAGCCAGATAGGTATGTCATTTCTTTGGTAATGACATTCATGACAGCAGTTCTTTCTTTAGCCTCTGCTCCATGACAACAGTTATTTCTTCATATATCATTACTTTGGTAATGACATTCATGTCAGCAGTTCTTTCTTCAGCCTCTGCTCCATGACAACAGTTCTTTCTTCAGATCCTGCTAGCTCCTGTTGTACCAGATAGTGATGTCATGAATTTGGTAATGACATCCTGTTCAAAACACATGACAACAGTATTGTCATTTGCTCCTGCTAGCTCTTGCTGCATTAGACCTTGATGTCATAACTTTGGTAATGACATCCTTTATAACATTAGTGCAAAATCATGTTTTACCAAAATTTAGGCAATCATAGAACCAGAGAAACATGGTACTAACAGGAACTATCTCCAATTTTGCGATGGATGGCCGCTTCTCCCTGGCTCTTCTCTAGCTCCCCGGCGAGCTTGGTCAGCCGCGACTACGCGAAAGTAAGATCACCCTGTAGCTTGAACAATTCAGTAGAAGTGTAGCTCTCGTCGCTCAGGACCAATGCTGTAGTGAAAGTTCGCACCTTGGCCGCTAGGTCCTCCGTCAGAACCTGTCGGCGAGCAGCTTTGTCCGAGTTGAGGACTACCTTCGCCTCCCCAACAGGAACATTAGGCGACATGGCTCCATGGAAATAACCAGGATGCTGATGGCAAGGCGGGATTGGGAAACCCTCCTCGGTAGACCCAACCGTCAGGTCGACCACACCCTATGTCCGTTGAATTTTAGGCTTCTTCGTGACCCCCTGAGATGTGGCGGACTGGCTGCTCTAGGGAGACGAAGAAGAAAACTTGCCCCCTGTTCAGCGACAGCTTGCCCGACAACCTGGCCAAGCCGTGTCTTCCCGGTAGCGGCGGCTCTCGATGTGGCCAGCTTTTTTACATTCTCTTCGGTAGAAGACATGTTCGCTGCAAGACGAAAGAGACGAGTCAGTGAACAAATAAAAAAAAAGAGAAGTCAAGGGAAGAAGGAGACGACCACCATCTAGGTAACTAAGGGCCTCAGTCTCCGACAAACACTCGAGCAGAGTCTTCGTGCTGATCAACCTCTTTTTCAAGCAAATGTTCCCCTGGCTATCGCGAATATACCTGCCGTCGGGCGTCACTAAATTCGACGGGGGTAGGCTGGACACGAAGGTTACTATTTTTTGGTAACCGGCCAGATCCTCCTCGTCGAGAGTTCCAGCCCGCATGATGTATCGGTCGATGCCTTTCGAGAAGTGCTCATCGGTCCACTCCAAGGGCACCTTCAGGATTATAGCATCCTTCCTCTGCCCGTTTACTATCCGCTCCCCTCTCCGGTACAACGTGGAGCACGCTACGCGAGAAGCCGGTCAGACGACGAAAAAACGTGACTTAAAATCCCGGACAGAGTCCATATACGTCCAAAAAAGATTGTTCGGCTGTTTAAACGAAACCCAGTCGTGTCGGGCGTCCTCCGTCTACCTCTGCAGATGGAAAAGGCAGAAAAACAACGACAACATAGCCCCGATCTCCAGGTATGTACAGACAATCTCGAACGCCCGGACGAAGGCTATGGAGTTGGGGTGTAGCTGAGAAGGGGCTAACCGCAGCCACTTAAAGACCCCCAGCTGGAAATCCATGAATGACAACCTGAGCCCGACCTCCCGAAAGAAAAACTCATACATAGGGAATCACATCTTCCCGTATGCCGAGCAAATGCGGTGGTGATCTCATGGCCGGTACACCTGCCAGTTTATGGGTTCCCCCTCACGCCTATCCTCGACAGTGGCGAAGGCGCCAACTTGATCATCAGCGAAATACGAGGGCGTCAACAGAGGCTCATCTGCCACCCACTCTTCAACGGGACGAACCATGTCCTTGACAGAAGAGGTCTCCGGTTCATCATCTACGACCATTGTCCCTGGGATCCACGAAGTCATGAACACCTGAAAAGAAGAAGGTAACGGTGAATTCGATAACCAAGATCAAATTCACCCTTCCACCGCAAGTCAAGTGAAAGGGAGACGAGGACAACCCCGCGAGCAACATGTGAAAGCACCCGGGCATCCCTCTTGAGGGACTCGTTCTAAGTCCTTTCCTCTCCCTGGGATACCCATCCGTCTCTATCGCGCATCCCTGGGACGCTCATTCAACCACTCTCCAGCGTGCCCGGGGGATTCATCTAAACTACATACTCTCCCCGGGACATTCAACTGATCCTATCGCCTCTCCCCGGGGCGTTCATCAAAATAAGCATCTGTCCCCGGGGGCTTCGAACTACCCCATCGCGCGTCCTCGGTGCATTCATCTAAAAAACCGAGAAATACCGCCTAATGCGGCAGAGATTCAACTCTCTCCTTGGGGCATTCAACACGCTCATACGCCAATGCCAAAACGCAAAACAAGGAAAGGACGAGGAGGAGAAACTTACTGGATGACAGCTGACGGAGGAATATGCGGCGGCGGTTGCGGCGGTGGCGAAAACCGGACCCGAACCAGCAGATCCTCGTGTGTGAAAGCAAGCAGAGGTGAAAAATGAGGAATGGGCGGGGGCTCGCTTACTTATACCCCGACACGGGACTCGAAGCGCCCCTAGGAACTCGAGTACCCTAGGATAGCCGCCCCTCGAGGCCCATCCAACGCTTGACACGTGGCGAAGGCTGAGAGTCACGTCCCTTCACATCTCCCTACCAACAGTCTATTGGGCACGTGTCCTCGACCCAAGCGTCCGACGACATGGAAGCGCCCACGTTCGCACGTCCTAGCGAAATACGAACCGGCAGAGTCTCTCCCCGCGCTAACCTCCTGCCTTGGCACAACATCATCAAGTCCTCGCTCCCTCTCCTTGGAGATACGAATTGGGGGGCTTCTGTTCTGGCCTGGGCCCCGGCTTGACTGGGCAGGCCCAACCCAATAATACTTGGGAAGGCCCAATCTGGCTTGGGCCACCTTCGTCGGGCACAGGGTTTCCGTCGGGCAGACACTGCCCCCGCGGACAGAACCTTCCCCCGTCGAGCAGAACAACATGCCCTCCGCACGTTCTCCACGTGCTCCCCTCCGCGGGGACACGTCATCAACCAACTGCCCATCTCCGTAAGAGCAGTTCAACCAACTTTCCGGAGTTCACGGAGCAGTTGAACTAGGGAGAATACCACGTTCTGGTCTTCAGTACGCCACGTAAGCCCTAGCAGTCACTTGGGTTAGGCCTGGTCATCCAGCCCAACTCAAATGACCGTTGGCCCCGCGCTGGGGTCTCTCTATAAATACCCTCTTTCACAAGAGAGTCATGTATTCTCTTCTTACCCTCTTTTTGTATTTCCTGTCACTCTGTCCAATATCTTACTTTAGCATCGGAGTGTCTTGCAGGTACACCGCACCTCCTTCTCAACACCGGTGAACAGGCAGAAGATCAACGACGTGTGACAAGTCAGCGGTCCTCTTCTAATCAAATCAGATTACTTTTTAACATGTGCTCTTAGGACACAAGTTAACATTACCCTAGATGATATTGTAAAGTATGATAGAGTGAAAAGCTTGATGATATTTTTACTTTTTAAAGTATGATATTGTAAAGTGTGCTCTGAGGAGAAAGAAACGGAGTTTAGGAAAAGTGGTAGTGTGGAATTTGTGTTTTGTGCTGAGGAAGTTTATGCTAAATTGGATTCACTTTTTGAAGGAGAGGAAGAGATTAGTGAGAAAGAGAGGAAGAAAGTTTCTGGTGAGGAAAGGGAGATCCTGCTTGTATAAGTTATGTTCATTGTTTACTAAAATTCAAAGGCTTTCTAGCAAAGCTCATAGGGTAGCTCACAAATTATGGTTACAAGGTAGAAAAGTTTTAGCTTTGTTGATTCAAAATCCTGTATCCAAGGTTAGCAAATAATAATTAAAATTTTATAAATATATTATAAGGTGTGTGGTATTTAGGATCGAGCTAAAATCTCGACATAGATAATTTCATGTTTAGACAAGAGTTATATATAGTTTAGTTGAAGTTTGTTCAATCATGCAAGAGTTAAAGATGTGTGTATTGTTGTCAAAGCTTGTTCTAGCTTGATGTAGAAATATGTTAGCTTGTTGTTTAAGTTATCATGTCAATTTAGGCTAGTATGTTGGGCCAATTGTTTTGTTAGTTAAAATCTAGGGTTTAGTTTTCTTATAAAATAGCATACTAGTCATCACTTCTCCAAAAGTCCTAGATAATCCTAATTAGAGGGAAAAAATAGTGTGGTTGAGATTCAATTGTAAACATTGTTCTCTAGATAAATTAACTAAATTCAGAGTTTTACATGTTGCCCTGCACCAAGGCTCTCCACCGTCATCTGTGCACTTTGAGCCGCCTCTGTAAGTTGTATGTGGGCCGCACCCCACCCGCGGTCGTCGCCGTAATCTGGTTGTACCTGCTCTGTACATGCACCATGCCGCACGCGGCGCCACAACAGAACTTCTTTACAAATGTCGATCCACATTGCTTGCCCCCAACTTGATTTTTTTTTCTTTTCGATTTTGACATTTTCCTACTTTTTTGACTTTTTAACTTTTATGATATTCCCCTATTGAATAAATCTATAACTCACAGACAACCTCCATGATCAAATCAGAATACAGATAAATTGAAAATACATATCATATTACTCAAGAATAAAAGGAAACATTTAATCGTTCGCCTCAAAGGGTTTTGCACAAACCCTTTTTGACCACAAATACAGTAAAAGGGAAAAGAAATTGTAAAAACAGAGTATGCCTAAGAGGGGGGGTGAATTAGGACTTTTGAAATTTCTCCGGTTTTTATATGGTTCTTGGAAATATACTGGATGGTGTTCTTGGTTATGGAAAGCAGTAAATCAACAGAAAGAAAGAGAGACACAGGATTTATAGTGGTTCCCCTCACAATCCGAGAGTACTCCACTCCCCTTTCAACATGAAAGAGAATTTTCACTATTGTTTAAAACAGTACAACCTATCACACCATCAACCGGTGAGGCCTACTATCAAACAATAAAATCTCACAAGTGTACAAGAACAATCCTCTTGTAAACACTCACCCTTGTGTCCAACAATCCTGGATCACAAGTCAAATACAAAATAATTGTAATGAATTTGGATTGAGTATAATTGTCAAAGTGATCTTCTTCAATGAATCAAAATTCACTCTTTGTAATTTTTCAATACAAGTGTTCAATGAATGTGAAACTTTTAATGCAAGTATGAACACTTTTGAAAAATGAATTTGATTCTAAGACAATTTTAAAATTGAGAATTGGTTTTTTTTGGTGTCATTTCAAAACAATGAGAAACTCAGAATTTATATGAGTAAAATAACCTTTCACAAAAGGTATGATTTTAAAAGATTCAAACCATGAAAAGGTATGATTTTGAAAATAATTTTGAACTCAAAACAAAGCAATTTTTCACTGCACGTTCAGTGTTAATCGGTTAACCCATATGGTTAATCGGTTAACACTGGTACGTTAGCCCAGAAAATTCAAAATTCAAAATGGTTAACCGGTTAACCCATATGGTTAATCGGTTAACACTGCTAATTTTCAGAAAAATGCTTTTTAAAATTAATGTTATACCATTTTTAAAGTTTCAAAAACATGTGTATGTATTATGCACAAAAGATTGATGTTTTTGAACACTTGTATATCAAAATTAAAAAGGTGGATTTGATATACCAGTAATGCAGGCAAGTCTGGAAGAATCAGTTCCATATAGCTTGACTTGAAAGATAGCTTGACTTGATCTTGATGACTTTGAACGACTTGTCTTTTTGCAATCAAGAGATATTAACTTTGAGTAGCATTGACATCATCAAAACTTGAGACTGAAGCATGCTTCTACATTCTCCCCCTTTTTGATGATGGCAATCAAAAAATGTTGTGCGATATCTCTTGGTTCTTGATCTGGTTTTCCCCCTATGTCTAGCAACTCCCCCTATCTTAACAGAGGAAAAAAAATCTGCACACAGAGAGATATTAACAGAACCAAGCTCTTCTCCCCCTTTGACATCAGCAAAAAGGAAGAGCTTTCAAAGAAATCACAAGATAGCAACAAATATAGTAATAAGCACATGCAAAGCCAAGTAAACACAACAACACAAACAGTAGTACATATAAAATGCAGCAAATAGAAATTGTACTTGTTACAATAAAACATAGTTCAAATGAAAGCATAAAAACTTATAACTAGAAAGCAAAGAAAAAGAAACAACAGCAGCAGCATATTCTCTAAACATCCTCATCCGCCATATCCTCCTCCTCTTCTTCTTCATCACTATCAACCTCTTCTTCAATCTCGTCGTCCACAACTCGGGTGCTGGAATGTGGAGGGTTAAGTATGAGGTTTCTAAGGGAGGCAATTGCTCGGGAGGTCTCTCTATGCATATTCATGGATTCTCGATGCTGGTTCATCATGGTTGTGTAGAGAAACTCACTGGTCAGACCCCCTTCAGGCATTGGATAAGCGTGATGCACAGGACCATCATCAATATACCTGTAGGTACCGTCAGCCGCCTTGATGATTCCAGTATTCTTCACAATATTAATCTCATTGATCTCATTAGTTGTAGGTTTCATCTTGGAGGATGGTTCTCTGTTGAGGTCAAGTTCAGTTAATTCCAGAATTCTAGAAACCAAGCGAGCATACGGCAGCCGGGTAATGCAATGAAGTTGTTGCTGCAGATGATACATAATAGTCAAAATCCAATTGACTCTGATGCGATTCTTAATAGCAAAGATCAGCTGCATTTCCAAGTCGTTGATCTGAGAGTGATTTGAGTCCTTTGGAATGAGGACATAGCAGATAATGTAGTGAAGCATTCGATCAGATACTGTCAGATTCTTGGCATAGCATAGCATACGAGCAGTGCGAGAGTTTGCAATAACGGTTTCTTTTGGGAACCTGCAAATCTGATAGTAATACTCCATTTTATCATAGTTTTCCCAGGGTCCATCTACATGGTTTACACCTTTTCTCAGGAAGCATCCCTTTGATGGGATCTTAAGGTGTCTAGCAAGGGTGGATAAATTCTCAACAAACTCATGATCTCTAATGGTGGACCGGATCACGTGGTTCTCATCCATATCCAGATATACAGACATTTTATTCATAAAAGCTTTAACCAGATCAGGATAGATAATACCAGAGTCGGTGACGAACTTGTCGATACGCTGATATTCCAACAAAGTAGGAAAATCAAAAGATATTGCAGGAAAAGCTCGAAGATTCACATACTTTACCAGCATAAGTTGACGAACACGCACTTTGAAATCCATCCGTCTCTTCTTGGTGGTTTCCATTGGAATACTGTCGTCATCTGATTCTGATGCAGAATGGTGTTCTGGAAGTTTTCCCTTGCCGCGGTTTGATGCTGAAGCCATGGATGGAGGTTTGAGAGAAACTGGGGTTGTGGGTTCTGAGGAAGTTAGGGTTTGAGAGGTTATGGGGAGTTTTTCCAACTTTTAAGAGTGGGAGAGAGAAGTTATGATTTTAAGAGGGAATGTGGATTTTGGATATGGATGTGGATATTTAAGAGAATATGGACCACACAAACTATATAAAGAAACATATAAAATTTTCAAAAATTAATATAATTTTCGTTTCTGATTTTTTGAAAAATTTACAGTGTTAATCGGTTAACCATATAGGTTAATCGGTTAACACATTAAAAAATTTAATCAGAATTGAAAATTTAACAGTGTTAATCGGTTAACCCATATGGTTAATCGATTAACATGCTCGAATTTTTGAAAAATACATAAAAACAGAATGCATATACATGAAAACATATCACAATTAATGCATACATAAAATAGAGACAAGGATCAGATGTCACCTTCATCAAGAATTCCAAGTTCTCTCCGAATTTTGTAGAATGATTCTTTTGCCAAAGGCTTGGTGAAGATGTCGGCGAGTTGGTTGTGTGTGTCGACGAAAGTAACGTCAACATCTCTGTTTAATACGTGATCTCGAAGGAAATGATGCCGGATATCAATGTGCTTTGTTCTGGAATGCATAACCGGATTCTTTGTGATATTTATGGCACTAGTATTTTCACACCGTAGAGGAATGCATCCGAGGTCAACACCATAATCCAGAAGTTGTTGTTTCAGCCATAAAATCTGTGCACAGCAACTTCCTGCGGCGCTGTATTCTGCTTCGGCGGTGCTGAGTGCTACACACGCTTGCTTCTTGCAGGCCCATGATACTAGAGCATTTCCGAGGATATGACATGTACCACTTGTACTTTTTCTATCGGTTTTGCATCCTGCATAGTCAGCGTCAGAATAACCAACTAAAGAACAAATACTACCTTTAGGATACCATAATCCGACGTTGGTCGTTCCTTTGAGATACTTGATAATTCTCTTCACAGCAGTGAGATGCGATTCCTTCGGATTTGCTTGGAAGCGCGCACACAAACAAACACTAAACATAATGTCAGGACGGCTTGCCGTCAAATATAGTAATGAACCAATCATACCTCGATATTTAGTAATATCAATTGGAGTACCAGATTCATCTTGATCAACATACGTTCCGGTTCTCATAGGAGTAGACATCATCTTGCAACTATCCATATCGAATTTCTTTATTAATTCCTTACAGTACTTGGATTGGTTGAGGAAGATTCCATCCTTGGTTTGCTTGATTTGTAGTCCAAGAAAATAATTTAACTTTCCCATCATGGACATCTCGAATTCTTCTCGCATCATGAGTGAGAATTCTTCGCACAGTTCTTTGTTTGTTGATCCAAATATGATGTCGTCGACGTAGACTTGTACTAACAAGGTGTTACCCTTGATCTTCTTTATAAACAGCGTCTTGTCAACCTTTCCTTTTGTAAATCCTTTCTCACATAAGAAGTTGCTAAGGCGATCATACCATGCTCGTGGTGCTTGTTTTAAACCGTAGAGAGCCTTCTTCAGTTTGAAAACATGTGAGGGATTTTTGAAGTCTTCAAAACCCGGAGGTTGTTTGACGTAGACTTCCTCATTAATGTATCCATTCAGGAAAGCGCTTTTGACATCCATCTGGAATAACTGAAAATTCATAGAACAAGCGTAAGCAAGTAGTAATCTAATTGCTTCTAACCTTGCTACCGGAGCGAATGTTTCATCAAAATCAATTCCTTCTTCCTGGTTGTAGCCTTGTGCGACCAATCTTGCCTTGTTACGAACTATAATCCCATTCTCGTCAAGTTTGTTCTTGAACACCCATCTGGTTCCTATAATATGCTTATTGTCCGGTCTTGGTACAAGGGTCCAAACTTGATTTCTTTCGAACTGATTAAGTTCTTCTTGCATTGCTATAATCCATTGGTCGTCGCCTAAAGCTTCATCGATCTTTGATGGTTCAATTTGAGATACAAATGCCATGTTGAGACACGCATCCTTTAAGTTAAGTCGAGTTGCCACGCCTTGACTAATATCACCAATAACTTTATCAATTGGGTGATCTCTGTGTGTTCTCCATTCTTTCGGAAGATCTTGATTTTCTTGAGTAACATCTTCTTGTAATATTGTTTGATCTTTTGAAGCAATTTCTTCATTTTGTGAAGTATCTACAAAATCATCATCATCATCCAAAACAATATTATCCTCTTTCGAGGGGTTAGTCTCATCAATGAAACATGAATGGACTCTTCAATGGTAAGAGTTCTTTTATTAAAAATTCTAAAAGCTTCACTATAAGAAGAGTAACCAAGAAATATACCTTCGTCGGACTTCTCATCAAACTTACCGAGATTGTCCTTATTGTTGTTGAGAACGAAGCATTTGCAGCCAAATATGTGGAAGAATGATATATTCGGTTTCCTTCCCTTGAACAACTCATACGGAGTCTTTTTGAGTAGCGGTCGAATATTCACGCAGTTGCTTACAAAGCATGCCGTGCTTACTGCTTCTGCCCAGAAATATTTTGGAAGATTTGTGTCGTTGAGCATTGTTCTAGCAAGTTCAACTAGTGAACGATTCTTCCGTTCTACGACGCCGTTTTGTTGAGGAGTTCTTGGTGCCGAAAAATTATGAGAAATTCCATGTTCTTCGCAAAATTCTTCAAAGTCTGAATTTGAAATTCTCCACCGTGGTCGCTTCTTATGGAGGCTATAGTGAGTGACTTCTCGTTTTGAATTTGTTTTGCATACTTTTTGAATGCTTTAAACGCATCATTTTTCTGCACTAAAAACATTGTCCAGGTATATCGAGAAAAATCATCAACAATAATTAAAGCATAAATACTACCTCCAAAGCTCTTCGTTCTTGATGGACCAAAAAGATCCATGTGCAATAATTGAAGTGGTCTTGATGTAGAAACCACTTGCTTGGATTTGAAAGTTGTCTTGGTCTGTTTTCCCTTTTGACATGCATCGCATAATTTATCCTTGATGAATTTTATCTTTGGAAGCCAACAACCAGATCATGCTTGATTAATTTGTTTAAATGCTCCATGTGAATGTGAGCAAATCTTTTATGCCAAAGCCATGCCTCGTTGTTGTTTTCCATAAGACACTTTACCTTCAAGGAAGAATCATCAAAAGAGATCATAAAAATATTATTGTATCTTTTACCTTTTAGCAGAATCTCATGAGTGACTTCGTGTTCGATCAAGCATTCCTCCTTTGTGAAGTTGATTTTGAACCCTTTGTCACACAATTGACTGATGCTAAGCAGGTTATGCTTAAGGCCTTCAACAAAAAGAACGTCTTCGATGACTGTACATGGAGGTGCACCAATGGTTCCAACTCCAAGAATTTTTCCTTTATTATCATCACCGTAAGTGACGTATCCTTTGGCCTTTAATGATAGACTTGAAAATTTGTTTATATCTCCCGTCATATGCTTCGAGCAACCACTATCAAGATACCATTCATTTGTGGTTGTCTTCCAAGCATACCTACAAAACAAAATTAGGTAGTGTTAGGTACCCAAGTTGCTTTGGGTCCTTGATAGTTAGTACCTTTTTCCACCCACACATAATGCCCCTTTGCAACACCAATATTACGTACATAGCAAGCATTAGGTGTGTGCCCTTTAATACCACAATAAAAACATGTAGGTTGAAAATGACTTCTATATCTAGGAATATAATTCTTTTTCTTATTAATTCTTTTCTTGTTATGATTTTGATGCTGAGTCTTAAAAGTGCTTGTCTCTTTCTTCACAATTTGTTCACTTGCTCTTACAAAGATGGTCTTATTGGTGCTTGGTTTTAAAAATTTAGAATATCCCAATCCACTTTTATCATTAGGATACCTTTGATGTTTAAGAATCTCTTCCAAGCCAATTTGACCCTTTCGTATCTTTCTAAAACTCTTTTAAGTTGAACAATTTGAAAAGACAAAGACTCACAATTCTTACATACAAGACTTTGTTCTTCATCCATCACTTTTTGTTTTTCATCTTCAATATTTTTCAAGAAATCAGAATTTGTTTTTCTAAAAGTAAAATTCTTTTCTTTTGTGATGAGATGTCTTTGTACAAAGTCTTGCACTCTTTTAGAAGTTCATCTATAACTTCTTGTGCATCATTATCATAGACAGAAAAATTACTACTAACCTCATTTTCGTCATCGGAATGGTGAGAGGCCATTAAGGCAATATTTGCACATTCATCGCTATCTGATTCCGATGATGAACTCACTTCGTTGTCGTCCCATGCGACATAAGCCTTCTTTGTTTTGAAATCCTTCTTGCCCTTGAATTTTCCTTTATTTGCGAAGTTTCGGGCAGTCTGGCTTTATGTGACCTTGTTTTCCACATTCATAGCATGTAATTTCTTGGTTTGATGTGGATGCTTCCTTTTTCCTGAAATGTTTATTCTTTTTAGGAAAAGAAGAAGTTTTATTATTATTGAAAAACTTACCAAGCTTCTTTACTAGAAGCATGAAATTTTCGTCTTCGGAAGATTCGTCAATTTTGTCATCCTTTGTGTCAGCCTTCAAGGCAATTCCTTTGGACTTCTTGTCTTGACTTTCATGTTTCTCAAGCCTTCCAAGTTCCAGTTCATGCTCTTGAAGTTTCCCGAATAATGACGCGGATGTCATCGTTGAAAGACTTTTCTTTTCCGAAATGGCAGTCACTTTTGGTTGCCATTCTCTTGTCAAGGATCTTAGACTTTTAAGTTGAGATCATCGTTGGTGAAGGTCTTCCCAAGAACAATCAGGTGATTTGTTAGATGAACGAACCTCTTTTGCAAGGCAACAATAGATTCACCGGGCTGCATACGGACATCTCATATTCTTGACTTAACGTGTTTAAGTCTTGATCTTTTTACTTCTGCTGTTCCTTCATGCGTTTCTACCAAGGTATCCCAAATCTGTTTTGCCGATTGGACACTGTGATATGCGAAAGAATTCATCCATACTGAGAGCGCTTTGAAGTATGTTGATTGCTTTCTTCTCATTCAAGATTCTCTTCTTGTCATCTTCATCATATGAGGATTTGATTTTTGGGGTTCCAACACCATTTACCACACTTGTAGGAACATGTGGACCAGTTTCAACGGTTTCCCATATACCATCTCCTTGAGCCTCAAGATGTGCCTTCATACGGATTTTCCAAAAATCGAAGTATTCTCCAGAGAAGAGTGGTGGTTTGTTACTACTTCCACCATCTTTGAAAACCGGGTTGGTACTTGCGGAAGCCATACTGAATCGTTAGGAACAGGTTACCTTAACCTGCTCTGATGCCAATTGTAAAAACAGAGTATGCCTAAGAGGGGGGGTGAATTAGGACTTTTGAAATTTCTCCGGTTTTTATATGGTTCTTGGAAATATACTGGATGGTGTTCTTGGTTATGGAAAGCAGTAAATCAACAGAAAGAAAGAGAGACACAGGATTTATAGTGGTTCCCCTCACAATCCGAGAGTACTCCACTCCCCTTTCAACATGAAAGAGAATTTTCACTATTGTTTAAAACAGTACAACCTATCACACCATCAACCGGTGAGGCCTACTATCAAACAATAAAATCTCACAAGTGTACAAGAACAATCCTCTTGTAAACACTCACCCTTGTGTCCAACAATCCTGGATCACAAGTCAAATACAAAATAATTGTAATGAATTTGGATTGAGTATAATTGTCAAAGTGATCTTCTTCAATGAATCAAAATTCACTCTTTGTAATTTTTCAATACAAGTGTTCAATGAATGTGAAACTTTTAATGCAAGTATGAACACTTTTGAAAAATGAATTTGATTCTAAGACAATTTTAAAATTGAGAATTGTTTTTTTTTGGTGTCATTTCAAAACAATGAGAAACTCAGAATTTATATGAGTAAAATAACCTTTCACAAAAGGTATGATTTTAAAAGATTCAAACCATGAAAAGGTATGATTTTGAAAATAATTTTGAACTCAAAACAAAGCAATTTTTCACTGCACGTTCAGTGTTAATCGGTTAACCCATATGGTTAATCGGTTAACACTGGTACGTTAGCCCAGAAAATTCAAAATTCAAAATGGTTAACCGGTTAACCCATATGGTTAATCGGTTAACACTGCTAATTTTCAGAAAAATGCTTTTTAAAATTAATGTTATACCATTTTTAAAGTTTCAAAAACATGTGTATGTATTATGCACAAAAGATTGATGTTTTTGAACACTTGTATATCAAAATTAAAAAGGTGGATTTGATATACCAGTAATGCAGGCAAGTCTGGAAGAATGAGTTCCATATAGCTTGACTTGAAAGATAGCTTGACTTGATCTTGATGACTTTGAACGACTTGTCTTTTTGCAATCAAGAGATATTAACTTTGAGTAGCATTGACATCATCAAAACTTGAGACTGAAGCATGCTTCTACAGACATGAGAGTAAGGAACGCTCATTATCTCTCTTTTTAGCCACTCATACATGAATAACTCTCCCATCACCTCAAAGCTGCAAAACAATAAAACTTCACCTTTTACGATTCCCCCCTGATCTTCCAACGTTCTCCTAGATTTTCTCTGCCTCTTTCTCAACTTTTCTCCAATTTAAAAATTTGACTAAAAGTCTATCCAAATTCCCTTTCTAAAACAAAGCTCTATTCTTATTTTTAATATTTCTCATAATTACACTTAAATCACTATTACCACTTCTTCCGTCTATTTCTAATCATTATTCTAATTAAATTTGTACCCTCCTCAATAATTAAATAAATCAATTAAAATACTCCAATAAATAATAAAAATTCAAATAAAATCAATTAAAAAAATAATTTAAAGTTAGCCACCCTTGATGGGACCACGACTTTGACCAAATGGTTGCGCCCACAAGCATGAAAGACATAACCACCACGATTAACTCGATTCAAGATGGACAATATTTGGAGAGACATTGGAGACAAATATCTTGCCTAAATTTATTCAGCTAAGGTTCATAGACAAATGGAATTTACTAAACCTAAGACGGAAAGTCTCTAAGAAATGGTATTAATTTGGTCTTGCTGGTTGATGTAATCCCATTGAAGTGTTTGTAAAATTTGTTTCAAACCTCACACAAACGTTTTCACATTATATAAACCATATGAATAAGGATTTATCTGAACAATCAAAGTTTCATATTCTTCAGAGATTGCATCATTGAAACGATTAATTTATGTTTTTTTTTTTTATCAGAGAGATTTGCAAATTCACTCCAAATTTGTGGTTAAGAATGACACCACTAACTTGTTGATTTTATAGCAAGAAGTTCTTATTCGTGAGGAAGACACCCAAGCTTTTGATACCGGTGAGATTTTTTCAATTTTTACCATTGTTGAAGCTTAAAGAAATAACAAAGATGAAGATCAATGGAAATACTAAATCACGGAGAGGTTTATTTGTAGTTATACAATATTGAAATTGGAAAATGGAGATTCATTATTCAAATGTTTGATTACATACTAAGCGAACTTCCCTTAATATACCTATGCTTATGTTTTGGATCGTAACAATACGCTTTGAATCATTCAAGAGTAAATCTAAAAATGATAATCTGATATAGAATAATAAAACATCCAAAACTTGGTAGCATACGAATTTATTGATAGATTATTTTAAAGCAATATTGCTATTGTGTGACCTCTTGGAACACTTGAGATTCTTAGATTATAACCCTATGAGTTCGAACAGAAATTTAAGCATGCCATGAAAACAATAATAATAGTCTCACTGTTCTTCAACAATCATATAAAAAAGTTCATAATCACAACAAATTATGTAATACTCACAATCAAGGTAATAAAAACGGTCTGATAGGCGGAAAACAATCACGAGAGTACTAGAAAGTGTCCATACAATTATTTCAGTTTTAATCAGAATCAAAATATGAAAGGACACATCATAGATAATATTCTTTATGAAGGTAAAATTTGAAATACAAACATTATAATTAACTGAGATGGCAAAAATCTCTACGCAACCCATCGTCTCAATCATCATCACGATAGTCTTCAATGGAGGAATAAAACCAAACATCTTCATATTTGTCGATATAATTACCACTGTATTCCTTATAATTAATCTTTGGAAGTTAGAAATCTTTGATTTGTTCACGACACCTTTTTTTCCACACTTAGACTCAAACATCGAACATGGCAATATTGCAAATCAAGAGATTCAATAAGAGGGCAACCATCAAGAATGACAAACAACTGATCATTGTGAAACACAATTCTAGAAAATGAAAGATTTCGTAGTTGAGGTATTGTTTTTCCAATAGCAAATACCTCTTCATCAAAATCAAAGTCACTGTATTGCGGCACCTTAAGATTTAGTGACTTCAAAAGAGGGCAAAATCGACCCATAACTTCAATAGAATCCTTAGATAAGTGCTTAAATGAGATGACGCAGCCGCTGCCATAATGTTTTCTCTATCACTTCCCTCTTCATCTATGCTTGCTTTATCTTCAGTTACAGTTTCTATAATAACATCAGAATCTTTATTGGTAACATCTTGAGTCTCAATTTCTCCTTCATTTATGTCATCTCCCCAGTCTAGATCAAGGCTTATCAAGTTGTCATAACTCTTATCCTAGCTCCACTTTTTCTCTTCTTCAATCATAACATCCTGACTAACAATGACTTTCTTGCTTATGGGATCGAATAGTCTGTAGCCTTTTGATTATGAACTAACCCTAAACAGTACACAACTTCTGCTCTTATTCTCTAGTTTAGTGCGTTTGGCGTCAGTCACAATGTACATGTCCTATACAACCAAACACCCTAAAATGTTCTGCATATGGTTTTATCCCACTCCAAGCTTCCATTGGTGTCATGTCCTACACAGAAGAAGTTGGACTTCTGTTAAGCACGTAGAACGCCCAACTCGCAGCTTCAGGCCAAAAACTCTTAAGAATATCAACCATCATACTTCTTACCATGTTCATCACTGTTCTGTTCTTCCTTTCGGCTACTCCGTTTTGTTGCGGCGTGTAAGTTGTGGTTAGTTGTCTCTTGATTCCATTATCTTTACAATAATCATTGAAAGCACTTGATGTAAATTCTCCTCCTGACCTGTTCTTAAGAACTTAATAGACAGACTAGACTCTTTTTCAACACTACTCTTAAATTGCTTAAAGGCAGCAAATGCATCAGCTTTATAAGCAAGGAAATAGACCCATGCTTTCCTACTAAAGTCATCAATGAAACAAAGCAAATACCTCTTTTGGCCATTTGAAGCTGGTGAGACGGGTCCGCAGATGTCAGCATGGATTAATTCTAACTTAGTTGAAGCACACCATATGCCTTTTTTTGGAATATTTTCTCTATGTTGTTTTCCTTTCAGACAATATGTGCAAATGGAATCAGGTCCGAGAAGACACGACATCCCTTTCACCATCTCTTTGTCCTTCAACATGCGCAATCCTGTGTAACCGAGATGGCCAAACCTCCGATGCCAAAGCTGTAGCGAATCTTGGGTTGTGGACTGCAGACAAACTTCTTTTGTGTCCTTGTCAGAATACTTATCAGAGAGCACAACGAACATACGGTTGGAGGTCATGTTGCTCTGAAGGATGAGGCCCTTTGTTGAGTGATAAATGCAGCATTTATTATCCTTCATCACCATTGTTAATCCTTTTTCTTGCAGCTGTCCAAGGCTAAGAAGATTATTCCTTAGTTCTGGAACATAGAAGACATCCTGAACAAGATAGTTGTTGCCTCCAAAGTATAGCCTGACAGTACCTTTACCAACCACATTTAACTGCATATGATTCCCTAGCCGCACTGTTCTTTGAAATCCATCTTCCAACCGATTAAATAATGACGGGTCTCCACACATGTGATTACTGCATCCTGAATCTAGAAACCACACATCAGTTTTGCTTTGCCCAAACGATTCATGATAAGCCATAAGCAACATCTCCTCAATTTCTTCAATTTCAGTGTAATTTGCTTGCTTAGCCATATTTGGACACTCATACTGAAATTGACCCAACTGATGGCACTTATAACATTCAATGGTTGCCTTGCTATAGGGTTGCCGGCCTCTGCCTCCTTTGCCCCTTCCTCCTCTGTAAGCTCTGCGGCTGCTGTTGGTGTAAGCCCTAGAGGCCAATATTTTTTGGTACTTGTATCGGATTATTCGTTTAATAATAAAAGGCATTTCTTTATTATGTTTGTCTTTCAGAATAATAAAGTCCCTAGAATAGTTAGTCTGTTTAATGAAATGTTAAGTGTGACTTAATCATGAGATCCCATTAAACATAAAGACATTATTCTTAAAATATCCGTAGTCAAGCTTTATTGCAAAGTGGGATAACATTAAAAGCATTGAGACTATTATGAAGATAGACTGATGATCACATCTCATGGATCATGGATAAAGAGTTATCAAGTCTTGACATAGGTATAAATATTAGGAGTAATATTTATACCGGATTGACCCGCTATGAGAATACTACATAGTATGTTATGCAAAGTGTCATAAGTTATTCTCATGGTGATAATGGTGTATTACCACCCTTCGACCTGAAACCACTATGGACCCTAGATGTAGAGTCGGGTGCTTTATTGCTGATCAAACATTATCCGTAACTGGATGATCATAAAGACAGTTGATGGGCACTCCACGAAGCATGCTGAGGGACATGAGTGTCCTAGATGGAATTTGCCAATCCTGCATAACAGGAGAAATGTCTAAGGGCCCAATATTGAACTGGACAAGGATGACACAGTGTATGCCTTGTGTTCAATATAGACATAGGGGCAAAAGGGTAATTGTACAAACATATATTATCACGAAAAAGGTTTTGTCAGATCATATGACATTTTCGTGACTTGGGTAGCAGTGATGTGTTGCTAGATACCGCTTACTGTTTATTATGTTAAATATATAATTTAATATAATTACCAACGTTACGAAATCCTACAGGGTCACACACATAAGGACAGTTTGATGAGAGATAGAGAAATCAAAAAAGGAACACCGTAAGGTACGGTGCACTTAAGTGAAAAATATAAATTCGGATAATATAATAATAATTATTGTTATTTTATAATGGTTATAAAATAATAATAAAATAAATATATTTATTATAATAATAGTTATTATAATAATATATAATATTATTATGGATCATGTGAATTGGGTTTTAGCCCGCATCCCACAAGAGAGTCTATAAAAGGAACCCTTGTGATGAAGCTTTCACTTGATGCAATTTCGTTTTGATTCTCTTTTCTCACTCAAATAATTCCGTTCGTAAGCAGCTAGCACTGTGACCGGAAGCTGTTCGTGTGGACTGAGTAGAGGCGTTGCACTTCATCAACGCTTGTGATCGCTGCATCAAAGATCTGAATCGCCACAAAGAGGTAACGATTCTATCACTGACCATGCTCATTCGTAAGGATCACTAAAGGAAATTTTTGTTTTCCGCTGCGTTTAGATCGCAATTTTCCTTCAGTGGTATCAGAGCCACTTACGAAACCATGGATCTGATAGCTGTTAAATTTCCGTCTTTTCTGTATTTGATTCGATTAAAACACAGAATGAATTTAACAATAAACGATTAATTAAATTTGGCATCTGTTGTGTACGATTTGGATGATTGATGTTGATTATGCTTCGGAATCCGACATTAGTATGGTGAAGTTGTGCGATACATTGATCATCCATAGGTTACACAATTAGATCAATCACTTTTATATAAGATATAAGAAATTCTGATGCAAAGATGGTATATGGGATATACTGTTTTGATTTCATCCATTCAATCACATAAGGATTGTAATTCTTTTGAAAGATAATCATTTTCATTCGCTTCGGAATCCGACGTTAGTATGGTGAAGCAATGACATGTTGATCTATCACATTGAGTTATCAATTGAGTTGTGTTTGACGGCATGAAATTGTTGCATTAGGATTAATGGCAGTACAAGTGTTGTATTGCCGCAGACTTTTCCGGTTGGGGTTGTAAATGCACAAAAGTTGTGCAGGAAACGACGTGAAATACAATGAAGTGTTCATAAAATTTTTCCCCGGGGCGCTGCCCCTGACAACCCCGCAAGGAGGCGCTGCCCCCTTGACCCCCGTCCGCTGAACGGTCAGCGGAACCACCGTCCGCTGACCGGGCAGCGGAACCCCCGGCTAAGTCTGCAAAGTGTGATCAATCAGCCGAAATTTAATTTAGTTTATTTAATTATCGGAATTTTAAACTAATAATAAAAGTGTGTTTATTATTATTTATTTGTGGTGATCAGTTATGGCCTTAGTTTTTCCTTTATTATTATTTTGGGATTTTTGAATACGGCCTGCGTGTCGTGCCTCTCTCTCAATCTCTTTATGTAACTTCTTTTCTCATCTCACTCCCTCGTATGTAAAACGAGTTTTCCTATATGTAATGTAATATTATGTTATGAAAAAAAAAAGGAGGAGGAAGTATTCAATATTAAAGGAGGATAACCTTGGAGATCATGCTTGGAGAAGCTTAGATCGTTATTAGGTTAGCTTAGGTTCTCTCATTGGCTTGAGAGAACAATTGCGTTAGGGGCCATAATTGTATCTTTTTATATGTATGTTGATGCATGTAATTGTATGTTGATGCATGTGAGAGACGTTTTGCATGTTAAGCCGGTGAGATCAAACTAATAACAAATTCCCTCAAAAATAAATATTAAGTTTATGCTTTCCAATTTTTAGCACTCATCAAGACTAGTATCGAGCATTGTAGGTTTCGCCTACGCGAGGTGCATGTTCTATATTAATAAGGTGTGATGGGATAATTGTAATATCCAATTGCTAAAACCATGGGTCAAACTTAACTAAACAAATTATAATAAGATTATATATGTTTAGAAGCAAGAATTGGGAATGATTCATGTGATGGATCAGAATAAGGAGTTATTCACCCAATTGAAAATATTCGAGAGTTGTATGAGATACAATTGGAAGGAGTTCCTACCTAAATAACTTAGTTTTGTGTAATCAGCCTAACGCTGACTTAAAACAAAGTGAAACATGGATCTCGACCCACTAGAAAGTCTTCCAACGGGATTTTCCGAATCAAATGATGAGGGTCATTTGTTTTGAATAAAATAGTGGGAGCATATTTGATTAAAGGCCTAATTAAATATGTTGTTTTAATGATACTTATATTTTCATATTTCTCTTGTAGATTACCATGACAACAAACACATCGAACAATATTTTGCGATCCATCCTAGATAAGGAAAAATTGTCTGGGACAAATTTCCTGGATTGGCACCGTAATCTGAGGATTGTCCTCAAGCACGATAAGAAGCTGTATGTCTTGGAGACACCAGTTCCTGAGGAGGAACCTCCTAGTTCTGCACCAAAGGCAGAAAGAGATGCTTATAAGAAGCATTTCGATGATGCCAATGAAACCGCTTGCCTCATGCTTGCTACCATGAACTCTGAGTTGCAAAAGCAACACGAGAACATGTCTGCGTTCGATATGATCGGACATCTGAAAACGCTTTATCAAGAGCAAGCAAGAAATGAGAGGTTTCAGGTTTCAAAGTCCCTTTTTAACAGCAAGTTAGCTGAGGGAGCCCCTGTAAGTCCCCATGTACTCAAGATGATTGGGTATGTGGAGAACCTTGACAGATTAGGGTTTCCCCTTGGAAAGGAACTTGCGATTGATCTGATCTTGCAATCGTTGCCAGAGAGCTTCAGTCAGTTTGTCCTGAATTTCAATATGAATGACTTGGACAAAAGTCTTCCAGAACTGCTAGGCATGTTGAGAACTGCTGAGCAGAATATGAAGACAAAAGGGAAATCCATTCTGATGGTCAGTAATGGAAAGAAACAGAACAAGAGGCCCATCAAACAGGGTGGTAGAGGGAAAGGCAAGGAAGTTGCCAAACCCAAACCCACTCCTCCTGTTTTGAAGCCTAGTGGAGGAATAGCAAAGGAGGGCACTTGCTTCCATTGCGGTAAGACCGGACATTGGAAGAGAAATTGCCCAAAGTACCTGGAAGATAAGAATAATGGAGTAGAGACTTCAAATTCAGGTATTTTTGTTATTGAAATTAATTTATCTACTTCTGCATCATGGGTATTAGATACTGGATGCGGTTCTCACATTTGTACTAATGTGCAGGGGCTAAAAAGGAGTAGAGATTTGGCAAAAGGTGAAGTTGACCTACGAGTTGGCAATGGAGCAAAGGTTGCTGCTTTAGCTGTAGGAACTTATGTTTTAACTTTACCTAGTGGTTTAATAATTCAGTTAGAGAACTGTTATTATGTACCTGCAATTAGCAGGAATATTATTTCCGTTTCTTGTTTGGACAAGTTTGGTTTTTCATTCATAATAAGGAACAATTGTTGCTCCATTTATTTGAATGATATATTCTATGCTACTGCAAAAATGAATAATGGACTATATGTCCTTGATCTTGAAATGCCAATTTATAACATTAATACTAAAAGGTTGAAACCTAATGAGTTGAATCCAACTTACCTTTGGCACTGTCGATTAGGCCACATAAATGAGAAACGCATTTCCAAACTCCATAAAGATGGACTCTTGGACTCTTTTGATTATGAATCATATGAGACATGCAGATCTTGTTTAATTGGAAAGATGACAAAGTCCCCATTCACAGGAAAAGGTGAAAGGGCTAATGATCTTTTGGCACTCATACATACTGATGTATGTGGACCACTGAACATACCAGCCAGAGGAGGTTTTCAGTACTTCATCACTTTTACTGATGACTTCAGTAGATACGGATATGTGTATTTAATGAAACACAAATCTGAGTCCTTTGAAAAGTTCAAGGAATTCAAGAATGAAGTACAAAACCAACTAGGTAAGAATATTAAAGTTCTTCGATCAGATCGAGGCGGTGAATATTTAAGCCTAGAATTTGATGACCATCTAAAAGAGTATGGGATTCTATCCCAACTTACTCCTCCTGGAACACCACAATGGAATGGTGTATCTGAGAGAAGAAATCGAACCTTGTTAGACATGGTCCGATCCATGATGAGTCACGTCGATCTTCCAAACTCCTTTTGGGGACATGCATTATTAACAGCAGCTTACACACTTAACCGTGTTCCATCCAAAAAGGTTGATAAGACACCATATGAGATATGGAGTGGTAAGAAACCACATATGTCTTACATGAAGATTTGGGGTTGCGAAGTTTACGTCAAACGACAAATTTCAACCAAGCTTGAGCCCAAATCTGACAAATGCTTATTTGTGGGGTATCCTAAAGAAACAAGAGGATATTACTTCTACAATCCTTCTGAGGGCAAAGTGTTTGTCGCTCGAACTGGAGTCTTTCTGGAAAGGGATTTTATTTCCAAAGGAAACAGTGGGAGGAAAATAGAGCTTGAAGAAATTCAAGAATCACAAAACATTGAAACACCTATGGAGGAACTAGAGCGGGAAACACAAGTAGTTGTGGAAGAGCAACCTGCTCAAGTAGAACAAGACCAGCGTAGGTCAAGCAGGATACGTCACCAACCTGAGAGATATGGATATCTCATAAGTGATCAGGGTGATGTATTACTCATGGATCAAGATGAGCCTGTGACCTACAAAGAGGCCATAACTGGTCCTGAGTCTGAGAAGTGGCTAGAAGCCATGAAATCTGAAATGGATTCCATGTACACAAACCAGGTTTGGACCTTGGTAGAACCTCCTATAGGAGTTAACCCTATAGGATGCAAGTGGGTCTTCAAGAAGAAGACTGACATGGATGGTAAGGTACATACCTATAAAGCAAGACTGGTTGCAAAAGGCTATAAACAAATTCATGGGGTTGACTATGATGAAACCTTTTCACCAGTTGCAATGCTTAAATCTGTTCGGATTTTACTTGCCATCGCTGCATATCATGATTATGAAATATGGCAGATGGATGTCAAAACTGCTTTCCTTAATGGGAATCTTCTTGAGGATGTGTACATGACACAACCTGAAGGATTTGACATACCACAAGATGCCCAAAAGATATGCAAGTTACAGCGATCAATCTATGGATTGAAGCAAGCTTCCAGAAGCTGGAATCTTCGTTTTGATGAAACCGTAAAACAATATGGATTCATCAAAAATGAAGATGAACCTTGTGTCTACAAGAAGGTTAGTGGGAGCATGATCGTGTTTCTGGTATTATATGTAGATGACATATTACTCATTGGAAACGATGTCCCTACCTTGCAACAAGTGAAAACTTGGTTAGGGAATTGTTTTTCTATGAAAGACCTAGGTGAAGCAGCCTATATATTAGGAATTAGGATCTATAGAGATAGATCACAAAAACTGCTTGGCCTAAGTCAGAGTACATACATAGATAAAGTGTTGAGACGCTTTAATATGCATGATTCCAAGAAAGGATTCATACCTATGCAACATGGTCTGTGTTTATCAAAAACACAATCCCCTTCAACTAAGGAAGAAAGGGATCGCATGAATAAGATTCCATATGCATCTGCAATAGGATCTATCATGTATGCCATGTTATGTACTCGACCAGATGTCTCGTATGCATTAAGTGCAACGAGTAGGTACCAATCTGATCCCGGTGATGCTCACTGGGTAGCTGTCAAGAATATCCTTAAGTACTTGAGAAGGACTAAGGATTCATTCTTGATATATGGAGGTCAGGAAGAGCTTGATGTAATTGGTTACACTGATGCTAGCTTCCAGACAGATAAGGATGATTTTAGATCACAATCTGGTTATGTGTTCTGTCTCAATGGTGGCGCTGTGAGCTGGAAAAGTTCAAAGCAAGAAACAGTTGCTGATTCTACAACTGAGGCCGAGTATATTGCTGCCTCAAATGCAGCAAAGGAAGCTGTTTGGATCAAGAAGTTCATTAGTGAATTTGGCATAGTCCCTAGCATTGTGGATCCCATTGGTTTATATTGTGATAACAATGGTGCTATCGCACAAGCTAAGGAGCCTAGATCTCACCAACGATCCAAACACATACTTAGGCGTTATCACCTCATTCGAGAGATAATCGATCGGGGAGATGTGAAGATATGCAGAGTACCTACACTTGACAATATCGCTGACCCATTAACAAAGCCTCTTGCGCAACAGAAGCATGATGGTCATACTAGATCTATGGGTATTAAGGGTATGCCTAATTGGCTCTAGTGCTAGTGGG
>CAWUDS030004056.1:0-116202 GCA_963859935.3 Lathyrus sativus | reverse complement strand
GTATTAGCACCCCTCACGTCCGTCGTACTCGACGGGATCCGTGCTTGTTGTCTATCTAAAAGGGTGTAAAACTATCTATACTAAAGGCTAACGGGGACAAAAGAAAAGAAAAATGAATCGATAGAGCATCGCTGCTCTATGCCTACGTATTCCCTCGTGCAATGGGAAAGTCAGAGTCAACGTAGTTCAGAAAACTACGGGTGAAGGTGGGGAAGGTTGCTCGCCAAGACATCATCGTCTTGTGCCTACGTATCCTCGTCTGGTACGAGAAATCAGAGCAAACATAGTTCGGGCTAACACGACCACAAGTTGGTTCAAGTGTTTTAAACCGAGTAGGGTTAAACAGTGGTTCCAGCAATTAGGGACGATGCCTGTTTGCGGTAGAACCAAAGTTTAACACACTCTTTCTGAAAATGATTTTCCAATTAAGATCCCGAAGGATAAAAAGTTTTGATGTTTTTTTTTTTGTATTTTTTAGGACAAGAAGTGGATTGAGTTATGGTTTGAAACTCATGCCGCACTAAATACTATGACTCGGGAGCAAATGCGTGGCATATCGTCCAAAGGACATATGCTAAACACTCTAGACAATTCAGAGGAGGCCCCCAACCATCATTCCTCGAGCACTTAAGGCTCGTAGTGTACAACACAAATTATTCTTTATTAAGTGGTTTGAAGTGTTTAGGAGATGAGAAGAGAAAGACACAAACTAAGAGGAAACTGGAGCCTAAAGTTATCAAGCATAATGCTCCTAAAGTTGTGGTGAAAGGAAAGAATTAACCTAATATTGTCATGCATAGGATTGAACACCTAATGTCTCTCCTACTCCAATCCTAAACGGAAGGGACTAGGAATCCTAGGGGGATCATGGCCAAAGGCCAAGTAAACACTAAATAATCCACTCACAAGTGAAATGAGAAAGAAATGAAATTGATTGGAATAAATGATAAACCATAAAGCACATTAATTGTTAATTCAAAATAAAATGACAAAATAAAATCAAAATTAAAATAAAAAGATGAAAAATAAGTAACACAACCACATATTAAGAAATGATTATTTGATTTTATAATATTTAAAATTAATTTTAAATAAATAAAATAAAACAAGAGAAGATAACTAAAATAAAATATAATTAAAATAAACAAGTGCTAAAAAAACAGAAATGGGCTCCACCATGGGTAGAACTTATGACCTCATGGTTCGCAAGTCAGAATTTTACCACCTCAACCAACACGCGCATTTGGTAAAGAAATGGAAAAAGAAAGAAAAATAATAAAACATGAAAAATAATAAATAAAGAAGCAAAAATGCCCCCCGCTGGGGGTCGAACTCAGGTTCAGGGCATGGCAAGGCAAGGTTACAATCAGGGGTGGTGATACATCCATTGTATCATGCCACCACATTTGAATATGTACCAAATCAAATGCGCAGGCTGGGCAACTTCAAAGCAAAATCAAGTGAAATAACTCCAAAACGATTTCTTCATAACTCTTCCAAATCTTATTCAAATCTGATGAAATAAAAGTCTATCTTGCTTGATTTTTCATGAGGATTGCAATGGTATCAACCATATTTTCAAATGATGCTCACAGTGAAAAACACGATTGCTCACGCATAATAGAACTTTGAAATGCACTTGTGGAGTTATGGACCAAAACAGATGAGATTAAGAATAAACAAAGGTCTGCACATGTTTCAAATATCTTACTTATGATTGTGCTCAAAAAGCTGAGCTCAAATCCTCACTGAATCATAAAATGGCTGTCAAGTTGCAATTTTAGTGAAAGTGGTTTTAAAAGGATTATGCAGTATTATTACAATGTTAGAGCAATGCACAATGGCAGCAGCCACATCTCAATCCAAAATTCCATATAGTCATGCACTCAATACATATCACTACCACAGCTAGAAAATGCAGCCCTACATGCCAACAGAGATTGATCCAATCCTCAAGATAATGAGCTGGCAGCAAATTGATAAAACAACCTCAGCCTAGACCTGAGCTATCTTTAAGTGAATTCCAAAGGATCAAATGCAAAGCTGAATCCCAAATAATAAACCCCCCTAATAGAACCAATGCCAACAGACTTTAGTATGTCAATAAGGCTTGAAAATCCAACTTGTCATGAACTTCAACAGAACCATGGTAACAACCCTCTCTTCATCTCATCAGAGCAAATCAGCAGAGAAAAAACTACTAGCCTCAATTATCCTACCTGAAATAACTCTTACTAAACTACTAGTTAAACAGCAGCAGAGTTCACACTAGACTCCTTCAACCAGCCAACCAAAACAACATGCCTCTCATGACAGTTCCAATACAAACCTATCCAAAATGTGGGAACTAAATACAAAATCCATTCAAAAACTTCATGACAGTGCTAAATGGTATATGTCAAACTAAACTCAAACATTAATCACTCATTGCTATCAAACTTATTAAGGCAAATTTCAAATCAAACTCTAGTGTGAGTACTGAATCTAAACAACCAGCAGTAGTCCAAAAAGAAATTGGTTTTGGAAAACAGAATTAACAGCACAACTTTACATCAAAATGCCCTCATGTCAGTCATTCACATAAACGCACAGGGTGGACAAAATTACTCAAGGGCTAGGAGTCCAACATAACAGTTGCAAATTCCAAGAAATAAGAGTGGCAGCTCTAGTTATAACAATGTACTCATCAAACACTAAGTATAAAGGCATGATAGTGTACTAGTGAAATTACTAATGGCTTGACAACAATCTTGGCATGAGTTTAATCAACCAACATAAACAACACTTTCCTCCAAAACTCAAACAAGCCAAAAACCCGACTAAGTCCAATCACCCTAACTCTCTAACCCTATTTCAAACATGCTAAACATGTTCAGCAAACCTGATGCCTCTAACATACACCCCTCATGCAGTAGGATGACTGAATCAAACAGTCAAAACCCTCATTAACACAAATCAGCTTCCTGTTGCAAACCAACACTCTTAGATGGCAACCATAACATGAACCTATTCTTAAAAGGAAGGACCAAACTCTGATAACAGCTGAGCCTGAGTTGGCAAACTCTGTTCAGACATTGACAGCAAAACCTTAAGTCCTTAAAACAGCCATTAGTTGGTCTGCCAAATCTGTTCCAAAAATTAACAGCATAAACCCAACCACCTACTAGAAACCTACACCTGAGTTGAAAACTCAGTTCCCAAGCACAGTCATGACAGCAAAGAACCTATGCTGAACAATGTCAAGATAAACTTAAACCAACAAACTAAATTCTAACAACATCCACATATGCAAACAAGGGACTCCAATGATAGTCACAATGCAAACCTCACAAGCTATACAATTCCAAATTAAGTTCACCAATGATGACTGTCAAACATAGCAATGTTCAATATCAAAGCATCTAGCCTAAATCTCTCTTGTTGACAGTTTTCAAACAGTTTTGGTGGTTAAATTGACAGAACAATGCCAAGAGTCTAAATCATGTATCCAAATAGCATACCCTCACAAAGGTAAAAACAAACACAAACCACCTTAATGACATTCCAACAGCTAATGCACATGTTATTGGTCTCATATATTTTGACAGCAAAGTTACAACTTTAGCATAGAAATGTCAAACCACAATCTATACACACATGATGTATAATTATGAGATGGTTCAAAGCTACATACCTCTTACAGACCTCCAAAAAAAAGGAAGCTAGCAGCCTTGAGTGAGCAAGATATCCCTCCTTTGATACAAGTTTGAAGTTTCTTCCTCTTGAAGCAAAAATTGATTTTTGAGGACAGTTTGAGAAAAGGGATTTCTAGTTTTTCTTTAAGGATTTGTACATTTGGTACAACATTAACAGATGGTGTTTAAGGTGTCAAAGAGTTTAGAACTGGTCTAGGCAGTGTGTTTTATCACTGTGCAGAAAAGTCAAACTAATGGGTGTGAGAAGTTGACTTTTGGTTTTGTGGTGTTTTTGACTGGCTTAATGGTTGCAACACCTTCTAAACATTATTTATGGGTTGTGTGGATGATTTTCAGGGTGGTTGGATGGTTGGAAAGGCTGCTGGTATGTAGTTTGCACCAGGTAGTTTTTTGTGGTTTTTTGATGAGAAGTTCACTTTCAAGCAAAGAGGAAAGAGTGAGAGCTATGGTGTGTTGTATACAATGGGGGGAAGCCTCTATTTATAGGCCATGAGAAGCATTGGGGTAGATTTGAAGTTTTGTCCTTTGGAGGGAGATTTTGGAAGAAAATATATCCAAGATTGTATGGCAGCTGATCATATCAGTTCCTTGGCTCAATGCAGGTTAAAAACTCAAGTGAAATGAAGGACATAAGGTGATTGAAGTGAGCATAGAGTGTAGGACACTGCAGCTGCAAGACTTTCCTCATAAAGTTTCTCTTTCCTCTTTGTTTTCCTTGAATATTATATTGTCAACTTGCTTGCCACCTTGCAAAGTGTTGCACCCCAAAATTTGCCTAAACTTTTCTTACTTGGTTTATGTTCCATTGCATTGGCATATCATTGATCTAACATTTTCATAGCATAGCATTTTTCATTTGTGCAGGGGATCAAGTATGGTTTATATCAAGAGGAGCCTATCTAGAGGACTTATTCAAGCTTGAGAAGTTTGGTTGTTTGTATGTGGTTAATCCCCTAATATGAGGACCAATTGAAGACCATCAGTGGGTTGTGGGGCCTTGATCAAGGAGAGGGTGTGCGGATAGAGCTCTTGGAGTGCCTTGAGGGTCATGGTAGAGCTCAGTCAAGTCATTGTACCAAATATGAAGAGCCACAGTTAAGGGTGTTGCAATTAGGGTTTTCATCTGAGTAACCCTAAGTCAACTGTGCAATTGAAGAGGATCAAAGCTCAATTCTAAGTCTTTGTAATCATGGAATGTTTTGTTGAGATACATGAGGTTATATCCCAAGATCAATCCAAGAAGAATTCAAAGTGTGAGGAGTTGCTAAACTAGGGTTCTCAGGGTAAAATCCCCTATGTAGTGCCTGACTTCAAGACCACTTATCCCAAGAAGCAAGTTTCAACTCCACTTTTGGCCAACATAAAACTTGTATAGCATGATCTTAGCTTTAATTTGAGTACTAGAAGTCCTCCATTGGATTTATATAACTCAAGTTATGGTCCAGACAAGTTACAGGTCATCTGAGGAATGTGAAATTTGTCTGCAAAAGTCAACCAACTTCCATGGAACATTTGACCTAGAAGGGTGTTTCTCCTAAATTTTTGGCCAACATGAAAGTTGTAGGACTTGATCTTATATTTCCAAATTATACTAGAAGTCTTCCATCTGATTTGTAGAGCTCAAGTTGTGAGGTTTACAAGTCAGGGGTATTTTGGGAAAGTAAGATTATAGGTCATTTGGCATTATAGGTCATTTTCACTATCTTGCATGCTTCAAATGAAGTTTTGTCCAACACAAAACTTGCTCAAAATGATGTGTTTAGGTCAACCATATCCTCATGATCAACTGATTTGGCCTAGGGTGAGACTTGGTTTGAGAAATTTGGCAAAAGGGGGAATTTAAAGGCATTTAAGTGAAAAATTCAAGATTAATTCATTTGTGTTCAAACAAGGCCAAGTGAGTACTCATTTTAATCAAAAAAATCATTCTAAGCACTTTGGCATTATTGGAATTTTCATTTGAGGTCTAATTCATGGCATTTTAACTTGTTACTTCACAAATAAGTAACACATCAAACCATAGTCTTATGATGGAAACAAGCTCTCCAATTTATCTCTACACTCTCACCAGACCACAAGCAATTGAATTGAAACTTCTTGGGGAAGTTTTGAGTGCAAATTCATGCATTCCATGTTTGGAATTTTCAAGGAAAAGTGAAATTTGGATATTCTGATTTGGGCCTTCAATGGACCTCCAAAGCCCACAAATCACTTCTATATAAGTTCTATGATTGATTCAGAGCAATTTTGGTGTTCATTTCGTGCCATAGCCAGAGATTGCAAGTTGAGTTTCAAGCTTCAAAGTGGAAATCGTGATTTCTGATCCAGACCAATTCAAGGCAATTCAAAGCTACAAACATCTTCAGCATCAAACATAGAGTGGATCTGCACAGTTTGAAGCTAAGAATCGTGTTCCAACTGCTCCAATTTGAAGCTCTAACACAGGTATGTAACTTTCAAAATTACTGTAGATTCGTGTGGATCTAGCATACTTTAGCATGTGGTTAGGCTTTAGGAAGTTGTTTAGATGGATTCTGGATCACAAATTGAAGGATTAGAGACAAATTAAGTTGATGTGTGATTTCTGTTTGGAGTTGTATTGGCCTGATCTTAAGGATTCAACATGATCTAAATAGTTTAGGTTGATCTATGTAACATAAGGAGAAGATCTATAGCTTTAGATTGAGTTTTGGTGACACTTGAGGTTATGGAGTATTTTTTGTTGGCGTTCGAATTTCACAATCCATGAGGAATTAGGAGATTTAGACTTGATATTTGGAATCTACGTGGAATTTGGAGTGGAACTATGTAAAGTTTGTTGAGGTTCCATGACCTGCATGTGATGTCTTGCCAGAGAAGACGACCGGAGTCTTTCTCCGGCCACCGCTGCAATTCTCCCTCCAACTGGAATTCAAACGAAGAAGATGATCTTCTGGCCCTTGGATCAGCCTGGAAACTTGACTTTGTCATCAGATCCAACGATCACGTTTTAAACTCAAAAATTGGACTTTGACTCCAAACGCGTCATTTCATTAAATGTGCTGGCAACCTGTGATCCCTTGGATTAGCTTACTCAGTCCACACATCCAACGCCCCTGGTTTATTTCAGCATTTTAATTTTGTTTAATTCATTTTTCATTTTATTTTAATTCCTTTGCATTCTAAAATTCATATTAAATTCAATAATCATCAGAAAAATAAAATAAAAAATATGTGGCTGCCCCTGATTTTATTTCTGATTTTATGATGCTTTTACATTTTATTTTCATGCCATTTTCCATTTAATTTGATTTGTTGCATTTTTATTAATTTCTTTAATTTGGCTTATTTCTTCATTGTTTTGTGGATTTTTGTTCTTTCAATTGGTATTGATTTTGGGGCTGATTTTTGGCTAGCTGGTATATTAGAGATGCATGATCCCTTAGGATTTATCTTAGATTTTTTAGACAACATTTGGTTTTGTTTTGGATTAGGATCATTAGACCTTCCATATTAGGGTTTTCTTTTGATACCTTGTGATCTAGGATTTTTTAGGTGATCTTCCCTTTCGATTTGATCCCTGACATTTCTACTACAGATCAATAACATTATTAGGCTCCCTTAGGAAATCTTTTAGGATTTTAGAAGTAGTTTTAGTATTTTTCATAGATTTAATACTTAGGCTAGTTTTAAGTTGCTTTCAACATAACACTTGCTTTAGAATGACCTCAATGGTTGCCTTTAGTTCATAATAGGTTTGCTAATCTTCTTTGTTGGTGCTTTAGACATGTATAAGCTTCTGTTTGCTTGATGGTGGTGCTTGATTTTGGTGTTTAGTCCTTCTTTTAGTAGCTTTCTTTGAGCTTGTTCAATTAGGACTTAAGAAGAGCTTAGTTTGGTTTCTCTTTCTTCACATAAACATGGATTTCTTTGATTGCTTTTCATTCTCATCCTATGATTCAAGGTCCCTATGTGGAAGCCTCATCTTTCCTTTGGAAGGATGTGTGGCATTTCACAAGAGGTAGAACCTTTGAGGATGCCTATCCCAGATGACTGGTTGAATGCCAGGTTGGATTCCTTTGGTTTCCATCCTGCTTCCCGTCATCAATCAATAATCTTGATGTTATTTCTCTTCTCTCTTGTTGGATCTTGAAGGTGAAGACTGCTCTTGAAGATGGCTTGGACTTGAAGTTGTTTGCAGACTGTTTTTGTTTTGCTGTTTATCTGCTTTGCTGTTGAGCTGTTTGTCTGCTGTTTTGTCTGCTGTATTTCCTGATTGCTTTGCTGGTGCTTGTGTGACTGTTTGGTGTATTGCATTAGACTAGGTTCTCATATAGTGTTCTAGGACTAATATCATCCTAAAGGTTGAGTTTATCTCCCTTTGCTTGTCTGCATTTAGAGGTTGAGTCTGTCTGCCTCTGCTTGACTGTTATTGCTTGGCTTTGCTTGCTGGTTTAAGGTTGAGTCTGTCTCCCTTGCCTGTGTTTTGTGTGACTTGCTCTTTTTGCATTTCCTTCTTCCATTATCTTTGCATTTATTCATATTTAGCTTGAGGTTGATATGAGCTTGTGGAGGCTCCTTCCCCACACATATTTCCTCCCTCACTTGCATTGCATGCATTTTTACAGTTACTGCTTTACAGTTATTTCTGTTGCTATTGTTTTCCTTTGCCATGTTCCCCTAGGGAATCTGACTTCTCTTGTTCAAGAGAAGTTATGACAGACATTAGGGTTCTAACCACGCATGATAACATTAGGTAGTTCCCTCCTAACTTCAACTTTAGGTTCACTTTGCATGACAACTTTAGGATTGGATCAGTTCCCCTTTAGTGCTTTTTTTCTCTTCTCATCTTCAAACAAATCAAAATACAATAATAAAGGTTAATTGACGTCGTATGTTACAAGCCTTAAGCTACTTGAGAAAGGGTTGTTGGAGATTTTCTTTCCAACAGTCTGGATGTTTAGTATGGCACCCTTTGGGTGACATGCGACGCATTCACTCTCAGGTCATAGTCTCTAGTGCGATATCAGTTGCAAACATCCATAAAAGACACTTCTTATAAAAAACATAAAACAAAGATCAAACATATTTTTGTCCTCTTGAACTCTTTAATTCCTTGGAAACCCTTTTCAGAAGGAGAGTTTTGTTAACTCGCAGTTCTATCGCAAATGGTAAACGCCTAAGTCTCCGTCGAACGAGCTGCATACACCAACTGCTGGAACCGTCTGTTAACCCTACTCAGATAAAAAAGACAAACATGTGTCTCTCGTATCCCGAACTATGTTTGCTCTGATATTTCCCGCTGTGTGAAAGTATGTAGGCACGAGATGCGATATCTCAGCGAGCAACCTTCCCCCGTAGTTAGGCGAACTACGTTGACTCTGATTTCTCGTTCCAGACGGGAATACGTAGGCATAAAGTGCGACGCTTTGCCGAGTCATTTTCTTTTCTTTTCATACCAGACCTTTAGTGTAGATAGATTAATCAACCCGTCAGATAAACACAACAAGCGTGGATCCCATCGAGTATGATGGACGTGAGGGGTGCTAATACCTTCCCCTTGCGTAACCGACTCACGAATCTAAACAATGGTTGCGATGACCTTGTCTTATACCTTTTCTTCAGGTTTTTCCGATCGTTTCCTTTCCCATTCTGAGGGATAAATAACGAAAGGTGGCGACTCTTCTGTTTTTCCGGCCTCATTTTTCGCAGTAGCGACAGCTGGTGACTCTGCTGGGGACTTTCTGGTTCCCTATGTAAGTCAATCCTAGCGCTTGTGTGTTTACCTGTTGGGTTTTATTTATCGCTTTCTTTACTTTCTGCATTTTATTTTCAGTATGATATTATTATGGTGCTGTTGTAGGAAGGGGCTCTGATGAGTGAGAAGCCAGACCCAGGCTTGAGTGTACTTAGCATTAGTTGTGGAAATTAGTGGGCACGTGCTTGCTTTGCAGACACTAGTGTCTCATGAAATCCACGCTCAGACGAGGTTCTCCCGGTTGACTTCTTTTCCGGCCCTTTGGGCCTGAGGGGTTGTTGGTTTGGAGGATTGTCGACTCTAGGGACCAATCATTTGTGACTCAGCTGAGTGAGGCCACTTCAAGAGATGATGATGCCACACCTTTTGGGTATCGTATCATCATTTCTTGAAAGTCTGTGACGCTGATGAACGCATAGGATGCCATACCTGTGTCAGTGGATTAGGTCCATACCTGTGAGCGGGGTCAGGTTATTGCAGGAAACCTTAACCTTCAGATTACCTGGTTTTCTTGACAGTGATTCAGTGTTGTTGGTATTAGAGGGTTCTCATCATCAGAGATGTGGTTGTTCTTGATAGTGCGTAATTATTGGTCCTCTTCAGGGTTGTGCTATCAGAGCAGTGTTGTGATTGTGTTGGATCAGAGCTTTGATCTCCTCAGCAGCATGATCTTGATCCCCTGTTGTATGTTTGCATTTTGCATTTTGCATACTCATTTGCATGTCATTAACGTGTGTCTGTGTTGCAGGTGTATATTATCCCCCGGTTCCGGTTTTCTTGCCTTATGTTGTGCTATCATGGGATCTCTGAAGAAGAATGTGGCCTATAAGCTCCCTACCCCAGATGTTGCTCTGTTGTCCAGTTTGATTGTCTTGGCAGATGATACAGTGAGAGGAGAATTCAGGAAATCTTATGGGAAGCTGCTCAGTCTGGTTCATAAACCTTCGGTATATGAGTTGAATGGGTTGTATGCCTTATTGCAGTTCTATGATCCTCCATTGAGATGCTTCACTTTCCCGGACTTCATTCTTGCACCTATATTAGAGGAGTATGCTGAGTTACTGGGTGTTCCTATCAAGAGTCAGATGTCGTTTGTTCATATGGATGCTAAGCCTAATCTGGCTAATCTAGCTCTTTCTCTTCATCTGGATGCCTCTGAGTTGCTTCTATCCAGTTGGAATGGGGTTCCCAGATTTTCTCTGCAGTTTCTAGTTGGGAAAGCCTAACAGTGTGCCAAAGACGGTTGTTGGATCGCATTCAACGCCATTCTTGCCCTCTGCATATATGGCATCATTTTATTTCCCAACATGCCTGATTTTGTAGACTTGGATGCCTTTCACATCTTTGCATCAGGGAATCTGGTTCCTACCTTGATTGGAGATGTTATCATTCTGTCCATTACAAGAACGAAAATAGAAGGGGTAAGAATATATCATGCTGCGTGCCCTTACTCTACAGATGGTTTGATAGTCACCTGCCCAAGAGAGGTCTCTATGCTACATCTGCAGCCACAACTGAGTGGTCTGAGCGCTTGATGGGTTTATCAGCAGAGAGTGTTGTTTGGTTTGATAGAGATATGTTGGGTATTGAGGTCATATTCAGCTGCAGTGGGTTTCCAAATGTGCCTTTGATTGGAAGAAAGGGTTGCATCAACTACAATTCATCTCTACTTGTCAGACAGTTTGCATATGCTTTGAGTGTTCCGCCAAAGGATGAAGAGGTGCATGAATCTCTGTACTTCACCGGTCTTCTAGAGGTGGATATGTTAGCTAAGCTTCAGCAGGCCTGGAATGATATTAGTAGACGAGGGAAATCATTGTTGGGTAAAAGCAATAGCCAAGCCTATACTCCCTATGTGACGTGGATCAAGACCAGAGCAGAGACCATACAGATGCAATTTCCATCTGCTAAGCAGGATTACTCTCCAGTGGTCGAAGAGCCTACTACCGTGTCTATTCAGCAGTAAAATCAGGTGTTAGCTGAGAAGGAAGAGCTGAAAAAGGCCAACGAAGAGTTGGAGAAAGAGCTGGCACAGGTTAGAAGCGAGAGAAACGAAGTCGTCCACTCCTTCAAGAAGCAGACAGAGCTGGTGAACAGGTTGGGCACAGATTTGCTTAAGCAGATAGCTGATCGTGAAAGTTTGGGTTTGGACTTCAAATCTGTCAACGATGTACTGGCCACCAAGAAGCAGAATCTGGATGAAGCATACTGGAGAATATCCAAGTTCAATCAGCAGTGGAATGCCACTATAGCCAGCAAAAAAGAGAGGGAGGACAAACTGAAACAGCATATCTCCAAATTGAAAGCTCAGGTGAAGGCTAGTGAGAATATGTTTGATGAGGAAACTGCTCGCAGGTATGCTACATAAGACATGCTCAACAAAGCTATCACTAACCTGAAGAACCACAAGCAAATGTTCGAGTCTAAAAAGCGAAGGTTAGAGGACTGTTTTGGCCAAGGCGCGTGGGAAGACTCTGTTGAAGGCCTCCAGTATACCATTCTGCAGAGGGAGTTGCTTGTTGAAGGGTTACTTACTCGGCCTGATCACCTCAAGACAAAAGAGTTACTAGAAGAGTTTTGTGCCCGTTGTCGCACTTGATTATCTTCGTAACCCTTTGTATTTCTATGATTCTTGCTGTAGGCTGACCATCACCAGGCTTGTTGGTCGAGATCATGCTATGAATTACCCATGTATTCATTGACTTTGTACTGCTTCCGTTGGGCCTGATATATATATGATATGTGATTTCAGTGAACGGATCCGGACTTCTTGCTATCGGCACTTGCACTCTGGCACTCGAATCGGGGGAGAAATCTCCCTAACACACAGACACACGTTTGCATCTGCATGAATCATTTGCATTACAGGTACCTTGAGTTGTTTCCTAACCCTCTGTTGATGCAGGTTTCAGGATTGCCGATCAGCAAATTCATCACTACTCTACCAGAAGTAACTGCAAGAAAGCCATGGATCAAATGCAAACTGAGATGCAGGAGATGCGCGACAGGATGGCGCAGTTCATGCAAGTGATGGAAACTGTGGCCAAGAGCCAGGAGTAGCTTTAGACTCTCGTGCAGCCTCTGATTACACGAGTCGATAGTAATGGTGTGCTACATGGCGGGGTTGCTGTTAATCCTTCTCAAGTCGGGACTCCCCGAGCGAATGCTGTACCGGTGGTCGCTCTCAATACTGATGAGAACGGTAATGGAGCTGGGAACGGGAATGTGACTGGTAATGGTAATGGGCATGTGGAAACCAACAGAAATGTTGGAGCTGGAAACATGGGTTTCAATGTGGGAGCTGGAAATGTTGGGTTTAATGTTGGTGCTGGAAACATTGGTGCTGGTTTTGGTGGTGCCAATCATGGCTATGGCAACCAGAGCTATGGTAATCAGGGCTTTGGCAATACAGGTTTTGGCAACGCAAGCAACAACGGTTTTGGAATGGGTGCCTACAATGGTTTTGGACCAGGTGCTGCTAATCAGGGCTTTGGTAATGTGGGGTTTGGTCCCAGGTTCAATCAGAATGGCTTTGGTACTAATGCTGCTTATACTGGGTATGATAATAGGGATTCTCATTGGGGTGAGGATCGTTAAGAAGATGCTTTCCCTCCGCCAGGCAGGGATCTTGAGATGCTCACTGACAATGACCGAAGGTTCAAATTGTTAGAGGAACAAATGAGAAATCCTGCTATTCAAAATTCCACGGGGTTGAATGTGGCTAACATGAGATTGGTTCCTGGCTTGAGGGTGCCAATCAAGTTCAAAGCACCCACTTTCGACAAGTATAAGGGAGATACTTGCCCAAGAGTTCACGTGCGGTCTTATTATCGGAGAATGTCCGCCTATTCTGATGACGAAAAGATGCTGATGCATTTTTTCCAAGATAGCTTTTCTGGACCGTCATTGGAATGGTATATGGGGTTAAATCCTACTCAGATTGGTAGCTGGAAAGCGTTGGTGGAAGCCTTTGTAAAGCATTACCAATATAACAGCGACCTTGCGTCGAACAGGGTCCAACTCCAAAATCTTTCTCAGAAGAATGGCGAGAGTTACAAAGAGTACGCCCTGAGGTGGCGTGAACTCGCAGCTAGGGTGCACCCACCCATGGTAGAGCAAGAGTTGGTGGATATGTTTGTGGGGACTTTCTCTGGTTTGTACTATGACAGGCTTATCAATTGTACGAGGCTAATTTTTCTGAGTTGATACTCTTGGGGGAACGTATAAAGAATGGTGTTAAGATTGGTAAGATTCAAGCGGGAGAGTCAACCTCAGCTGGAGGTGGTAAAAAGTTTTTTCGGAATAAGAGACAGGGGGATACTAATTCAGTATACAACTCCCGAGGAAGAGGTAGAGGTCAAAACCAATACCGTCAGCAGCAGATTGCTAGTGTGACAATTCTTGTACCTCAACAGCAACAACAACAGCCACAACAGCAACAGGGACGACAGAATTCTGCTCCACAAAGATACCAAGGTCAGGATAGAGCTGTAAGAAGAGTATTTCATGTGCCTCCATTGCCATATGCTCAGCTTCTTCCAACTTTGCTACAGCTGCAGCTTGTTGAGAAAAGGACGTTGGCACCGTTAAAGGGTACGCCTCCTTTCGGGTATGACGCCAATGCACATTGCGACTTCCACTCCAGGGCACCCTGTCACAGCATAGAGAATTTCCACGCGTTCAAGCACAAGGTGCAAGATTTGATAGATAGCAAGGCTATAAACTTTGGTAATGAGGCACCCAATATTGAGAAAAATCCGATGCTGTCTCACGGATCTGCGCAGGTGGGTGCAATCTTGGAAGATGCCAGTCTGAATTTTGTTATGAATGTGGATGAATTGAAGACAACTCTGGGTTATGTCAAGAGTAGGTTGCTGAAAGGGGGAGTGTTCCCTGGTTGTGATACAAATTGTATGGACTGTTTGGCCCGGCCTGAGGGTTGTGATAGTTTGAGAAGAGGTGTCCAAGGGTTGATTGACGAAGGAACGCTGCAATTTGATCGTACTGCTGAAGAGAAGCCTGTATAGGAAATAGCTGAAAAGCAGGGCGAAGTTGCAACAATTACGATCCCGTTTAAGACTATTACGATATCGGCACCTCCCAAGAGGCCAACCATTACAATAACCAAAGCTGGACCCATTCTGTATGAAAGCACTAAGGCCATCCCTTGGAACTATGGGGCAGAATTTTACTGCAATGGCGAGAAGATTAACCTGGCAAGCCCGCCGGTAGGGTCAGTTGATAACCTTGTAGGGGCAGGGGGCATAACCCGCAGTGGCAGAATCTTTGCGTCACCAGAAGTAAAAGCTGAGAGAGTTGCCAAGGGGAAAGGTAAAGTCAATGAAGAAGGACCTTCTCAGGAGAAGGAAAAAGAGGCTTTAACCAAAGACGTGGAAGAATTTATGAGATTAATCCGGAAGAGTGATTATAAAATTGTCGATCATATGCAGCAGACGCCTTCCAAAATCTCGATTTTGTCTCTGTTGCTTTGTTCTGAAGCTCACCGGAATGCTTTGCTGAAAGCTCTTGACGCTGCCTATGTACCCCAGGAGATATCCGTTAATCAGCTCGAAGGAATGATTGCACACGTAAATGCGGGGCATGACCTTGGCTTTACAGATTTTGATTTGACACCCAGGGGCCGCAACCACAACAGTGCGTTGCATATTTCAGTTGAGTGTAGGGGCATTGTTATGTCTCATGTTCTTGTTGATACTGGTTCGTCCCTGAATGTTTTTCCCAAGAAGGCGTTGTTGAAGCTAGATACCCGAGGTGTAATCTGCATGCCAAGCGACTTGGTAGTGAGAGCGTTTGATGGGACTAGAAGGTCTGTATTTGGAGAACTGACTTCGCAAATCCAAGTTTGTCCAGAGGTGTTCGACACTGTATTTTACATCATAGACATACAGCCAGCTTATAGTTGTTTGCTTGGACGACCATGGATTCACGCTGCAGGGGCTGTGACGTCTACGTTGCACCAAAAGCTTAAATATATGGTCGGTGGTAGCTTTGTCACCATATGTGGGGAGGAAAACATCCTGGTTAGTCATCTGTCGTCATTCAAGTATGTCGAAGTGGATGGTGAGATCCATGAGACATTGTGCCAGGATTTTGAAGGAGTGCAGATCAGAGACAAATCTCCTATAGTAAGCAGTGGGCCAGAAGTGGCTATGTCTTTGTACAAAGAAGCTCAAGCGGTAGTTCAGGTCGGGGAGACCAAAGGTTGGGGTCAAGTTCTGGAGATTCCTGTTAAACAGGATAAGTTTGGCTTAGGGTACCGCTCGTCGTCGTCATCTTCATCACAGAGCGCACCAAAGTTCAAAGGACTGATTGTGTTTACTCTAGGAGGAGGTCAATTTTGAAACGATTAATGTTGTGTCTGACAGTGAGGATAGAGATAGCGACTGTGACATGGATTCATGGATCAAGCCCAACGAGCTAGGACAGAGCCTATGCAACTGGTCTATCTAGGATTTTATTCAAGTGACGACGAAACAGTAATACCTTGTTTTTCGATTATTGTACAATCCTATGTCATACCCGGGGCATAGCGATTTTATTTCTGGGCCTACTTTCTTATGTGTATGCTTTGTTTTAATCATCAAATAAAGGCGTTTTCCTCATGCAAATTTTGTGATCCCTGTTTTTCTGTTTTGTTTTTACAATAAAATGCCAATGTGGTTGTATGCTTCGTTTGCATATCATTTGAAGCATTTAACCCTTTCTCTTGCAGGATCCATATTTCAAATGACACCAATCAAGAACTCCCTATGACTCGCTTCGACTTTGAGCGTCCGATATTTCAAGCCGAGGAAGAGATTGTTGAGGACGACGACTTACCAGAAGAGCTGACTCGACTTTTGAAACAAGAAGAAAGAATCATTCTGCCTCATCAGGAGGATATTGAGACTGTCAATTTGGGTTCAGAAGAAGTTGTCAGGAACGTCAGGATAGGGGTTGCGCTGCAAAGCAATATCAAGCAGAGACTTGTCGAGATGCTTCGAGAGTATAGTGACATCTTTGCTTGGTCTTATGAAGATATGCCTGGGTTAGACACTGATATTGTGGTCCACCGCTTGCCATTGCGTGAAGACTGTCCGCCGGTCAAGCAAAAGCTCAGAAGAACGAAACCAGATATGGCCATAAAGATTAAAGAGGAAGTGCAGAAACAGTGGGACGCTGGTTTCCTAGCTGTTACAATTTACCCTCCTTGGGTCGCCAATATAGTACCTGTACCAAAGAAAGACGGTAAGATGTGAATGTGCGTTGACTACCGGGATCTGAACAAGGCGAGCCCTAAGGATGACTTCCCGCTTCCTCATATTGACGTGTTGGTCGACAACACTGCTCAATTCTCTGTGTTTTCCTTCATGGACGGTTTTTCGGGCTATAATCAGATTAAGATGGCACCGGAGGATATGGAGAAAACTGTTAGAACATAGATTGGTGTTTCTTATATCTCTATGTTTTGATGATAACTTTTATAGAATTTTGTATTAAGAAAATATACACTCTAAAATTTGTTCAAGTATTATTGTTTCAGGTATAAAATTAAATACTCTTAAAGAAGCAAAATACATAAGTACAAAGAAACTATGCAAAGCTCTGAAGCATCAGATGCAAGACTATCAGAAGATTCTGAAGCGCTGCCAGAAGGATCTGAAGCAGAAGCTACAGAATAATCTGAAGCGTTAATGAAAGGAGTGTACAAAAGTTGAGGCTTTGATAATCAGACTCTTATCATTAATATTCACGCTCTTAGCACATACTGCTGCATACTCTGATAAAGACTCTGATCAAAATTGAGACTCTGATACATTAAGATCTGATCATCTATCAAGGCTCTGAACTTCTAATTTATCTTAAGCTCTGATCATCTTAAAGTATTTCATACCTTTAAGCTTGCTCTGAAGTGCAGATTATGAAGACTTCATCTTGAAGGAAGCTTGTTGAAGAAGCTGTAAACTTGATTAGACGTGGTGCTACTTCCAAAGTAACCAACGGCTAATTTGTCCAAAGAAGTGACGTGGTGCAAATCCCAAGGCTTCTACAACCATAGCTTTGCTGCAGAAAGCATATCTCTGCCCATACTTTTGGTGATGAAAAGTCATACAATCTAATATTATATTCAGCTGCACATCACTCAAAGCATTTGGAAAAAGCTATAAAAGGAGAACTACTTCAACATTTTGAGGTTGCTAATTCACTACTCACCATTTGCTCATTGCAAGTTCACTCAGAAAGAAATACACTCTTGATTCATCAAAGTGAAAATCTCACAAAGATCTTATTCATTTGATCTCTCATAAAACCATATAGTTTTTGTTGTACTTAATCTTAAGTGTATACATCACAGTTGTGATACAGCTTATTAGAAGCATTCAAACACTTGTTAGTTTACATTAATTTGTAAGAAGTTCCTTAAGAAGACCAAGGTATGGTCAGTAGTTCCTGAGAAGACTAAGACAGTTGTTCTTAGTGCTTTCTATTGTAATCAGTTGATCAATAATGGATTAAGTCCTTGCAGAGAAAGGCAAATCATCTTTGATAAGGTGGACTGGAGTAGTTGAGTTAAACGAACCAGGATAAAAATCTTGACTTGGTTTTTTTGCCATATTTCTTAAAACTCTTATTCAACCCCCCCTTCTAAGTGTTTTTCTCACTTTCAGTTGGCATCAGAGCTCCGGTTCTGTTTGTGCTATCACTTAACCGTGACCAGAAAAGATCCAGTGGGAAAAACTCTTGATATTCTTGGTTGATATCATTATGGCTGCTGAAACTTCAACATCCAACAAATATAAAGAAAGAGTCAGCACAAAACCTCCCATGTTTGATGGAGAGAAATTTGATTATTGGAAAGATAGACTGGAAATTTTCTTTCTAGGGTTTGATGCTGATCTCTGAGACTTAGTTATTGATGGATATGTTCATCCCACTGATGGGAATGGCAAGAAAGTTGACAGAAAATCAATGACTGAGGAGCAAAAGAAGGAATTCAGAAATCACCACAAGGCTAGAACTATATTGATAAATGCTATATCTCATACTGAGTATGAGAAAATAACCAACAGAGAAACTGCCTTTGATATATTTGAATCCCTGAAGATGACTCATGAAGGGAACTCTCAAGTTAAAGAAACCAAGGCTCTGGCGCTGATCCAGAAGTATGAAGTTTTCAAGATGGAAGAATCTGAATCTATTGAAGCCATGTTTTCCAGATTCCAGATTCTCACTGCTGGCCTAAAGGTTCTGGACAAGGGTTACTCTACAGCAGATCATGTCAAGAAAATAATCAGAAGCTTTCCAACCAGATGGAGACCCATGGTCACTGCTCTGAAGCTGCCAAAGGATCTGAACAAGATTACGCTGGAGGAACTAATCAGTTCTCTAAGGAGTCATGAGATTGAACTAGAGGAAGATGAGCCTCTAAAGAAAGGTAAGTCAATTGCTTTAAAATCTAATAAAGTTGTTAAAGCATTGCAGGTATTAGAAGAAAGCTCTGAAGAGTCTGCTTCTGAAGATGAAGAAGAATTATCCTTGCTGTCCAGAAGAATCAACAAACTCTGGAAGAATAAGCAAAGGAAGTTCAAGAACTTTAGAAAACTAGATCAACACAAAGAATCTTCTGGGCACAGAAGATCTGGAGAACACTCTGGATACAGAAGATCTGGAGAATCCTTTGGACACAGACGATCTGGAAAAAGAGAGGTTGTTTGCTATGAATGCAAAGAACCTGGGCACTACAAGAGTGAATGTCCAAAGCTTCAGAAGGAGAACCCAAAAAGAAAGTCAGATCACAAAAAGAAAGTTCTGATGGCTACCTGGGATGACTCAGATGCATCTGATTCGTCATCAGAGTCAGAAGAGGAATGTGCAGATGTAGCATTCATGGCTGACATTGAGGACAGTGCTGAATCATCTGGATCAGAATCAGAATCTGATTCTGAGGAGGTATTTGCTGAACTTTCTAGACAGGAACTTGTTGAAAGTTTATCTGATATTCTTGAAAACTATAGTAAAGTTAAAATCAAATACAAAACGCTTCTAAAGCATATTAAATTTGAGAGTAACAAGTTTGAATCAGAAATAACTGAACTAAAAGCTGAAAATCTTCAATTGAAAAATAATTTAGAATCTGCTCAACTAAACTCTGATTCAAAATCTGAACCATGCTCTAAAAATATTTTACAAGAGTATGACTATAGTTTCAGGAAGTTTCTAACTAAAAGCCTAGATAGAAGCAAAATGGCTTCAATGATCTATGGTATTAGCAGAAACTATAGAAAAGGTGTTGGATATAAGTTTTTCTTTTATGAAGATTCAAATCCAAAATCTGTAGATAAACTGGATATCAAGTATCCTCCTTTATATTCTCAATTTACATTTGGTCACTTGAATGATATTAAACACACAAGTTCTAATCAGAACAAACATGTGTTTAATAAATCTAAAGCTAATAAGAACAAGTCTTATGTTGAAAGACAGAAGTTCAGAAAAAGCTTTAAGGCAACTAACCAAAAAGGACCCAAGAAAATCTGGGTACCTAAGGATAAGATAATCTATGTTGCAGACATCCTTAGCAGCAAAGTCAAGACTCCAGTCATGGTACCCGGACTCTGGATGCTCACGACATATGACTGGAAAAAAGTCTATGTTTCAAAGTCTAGAGCTTAGATCTGGAGGAGATGTCAAGTTTGAAGGGAATCAGAAGGGCAAGATAATTGGCTCTGGAACCATAGGCAATGGTAAACTTCCTTCCATAACTAATGTCTTGCTTGTTGAAGGATTAGCTCATAATCTACTGTCCATAAGTCAATTAAGTGACAATGGTTATGACATAATATTTAATCAAAAGTGTTGCAAAGCTGTTAGTCAAAAGGATGGCTCGATCCTCTTTAATGGTAAAAGGAAAAACAACATTTATAAAATTAGTCTTTCAAAACTTAAGGTTCAGAATGTTAAATGCCTTATGTCTGTTAATGAGGAGCAATGGGTCTGGCATAGAAGATTGGGTCATATTAATATGAGACGTATAACTCAGATTAATAAGCTTAATCTGGTCAGAGGACTTCCTAATCTGAAGTTCAACTCAGATGCTCTTTGTGAAGCATGTCAGAAAGGAAAATTTTCAAAATCATCTTTCAAATCCAAAAATGTTGTTTCAACTTCAAAACCATTAGAGTTACTTCACATTGATCTGTTTGGACCAGTGAAAACTGCATCCATCAGAGGCAAGAAGTATGGATTAGTCATTGTTGATGATTACAGCAGATAGACATGGGTAAAATTCCTAAAACACAAGGATGAGTCACACTTTGTGTTCTTTGACTTCTGGAAACAAGTCCAAACTAAAAAAGATTTCAAAATTATTAAAGTCAGAAGTGATCATGATGGTGAATTTGAAAACAAACATTTTGAAAAATATTTTAATGAAAATGACATTGCTCATGATTTCTCCTGTCCTAGAACTCCACAACAGAATGGAGTTGTAGAGAGGAAAAATAGAACTTTGCAAGAGATGGCCAGAACCATGATCAATGAGACTAACATGGCAAAACATTTTTGGGCAGAGGCAATTAACACAGCATGTTACATTCAGAACAACGTGTCAATTAGACCTCTTCTGGAAAAGACTCCTTATGAATTGTGGAGGAATAGAAAGCCAAACATTTCCTATTTCCATCCTTTTGGATGTATTTGTTTTATGCTGAACACTAAAGAGAATCTTAACAAGTTTGATTCTAAAGCACAAAAGTGTTTCATGCTTGGATATTCTGAATGCTCTAAAGGCTACAGAGTATACAATACTGAGACACAGATTGTGGAGGAATCTATACATGTTAGATTTGATGATAAGCTTGGCAATCAAAAGCCAAAGCAGTTTGAAAACTCTGCAGATGGAGAAGTTATTCTCATAGAATCTGAGAAACCAGAGGTAGAGAAAGCTCAAGAAGATGATACACCAGATGCAACTCCATTAGCTGCTCAGATGAATAACATGAATATTTCTGAAGAACCAACAGTTAAAGGATCATCCAGAATCAAGGCTTCTCATCCAGAAGAAATGATTATTTGGAAGAAAGATGACCCTACAAGAACAAGGTCGTTTATCAGATCATCTGGAACATCACTTCTTGGGTTGGTGTCTATTATTGAACCAACATCTATGGATGAGGCTCTGAGTGACAATGATTGGATACTTGCAATGCAAGATGAGCTAAATCAATTTACAAGAAATGATGTGTGGGATCTGGTTCCTAGACCAAAAGGTTTCAACATTATTGGAACAAGTGGGTATTCAAAAATAAACTAAATGAGCAAGGAGAAGTTGTAAGGAACAAGGCAAGGATGGTAGCTCAAGGTTACAGTCAACAAGAAGGAATTGATTACATTGAAACTTATGCTCTAGTAGCAAGGTTAGAATCTATATGCCTTCTTATTTCATTTGCTGCACAACATAACATCACTCTATATCAGATGGATGTTAAGAGTGCCTTCTTAAATGGTATTATAGAAGAAGAATTTTATGTCCATCAACCTCCTGATTTTGAAAGTGATAAACTTACAGATCATGTTTTCAAACTCAAAAAATCTCTTTATGGTTTGAAGCAAGCTCCCAGAGCTTGGTATGAAAGATTAAGTAATTTTCATCTGCAAAAGAACTTTATCAGAGGCAAATTAAACACAACTCTTTTCTGTAAAACATTTAAGAAAGATTTACTAGTTTGTCAAATTTATGTGGATGATATTATTTTTGGATCTACCAATATTATGCTGGGAAAGGAGTTTGCTTTGTCTATGCAGGATGAATTTGAAATGAGCATGATGGGAGAACTTAGATTCTTTCTGGGATTCCAAGTAAATCAGACTCCAGAATGCACATATATTCACCAGACTAAATATGTCAAAGAGCTTCTGAAGAAATTCAATCTGAATGAAAGCAAACTGGCAAAGACTCCAATGCATCCTACAAGCACACTTGGTAAGGAAGAGGTAAGTAAGAAAGTTTATCAAAAACTTTACAGAGGTATGATTGGATCTCTCTTATATTTGACTGTTTCAAGACCTGATATTTTATTCAGTGTGTGTCTGTGTGCTAGATTCCAATCAGATCCTAGAGAATCTCACTTAACAGCTATTAAGAGGATTCTAAGGTATCTGAAAGGTACTACTAATATGGGTCTGTGTTACAGAAGATCTGATGAGTATAAATTAGTTTGATTCTGTGATGCTGACTATGCTGGAGACAGAGTAGAACAAAAAATTACTTCTGGAAGCTATCAATTTCTTGGAAGTCATCTGATCTCTTGGTTCAGCAAGAAGCAACCCACAATTGCACTTTCAACAACAGAGGCAGAATATATTGTTGCTGCTAGTTGTAGCACCCAGATGCTCTGGATGAAAAGTCAACTGGAAGATTATCAGATTTTTGAGAGTAACATTTCTATCTTCTGTGATAATACTTCTGCTATATGCTTATCTAAAAACCCTATTTTACACTCTAAAGCTAAGCATATAGAGATTAAACATCATTTTATCAGAGACTATGTTCAGAAGGGAATTATCAATTTAAACTTTGTAGATACAGATCATCAGTGGGCTGATATCTTTACAAAACCCCTTGCTGAAGATAGATTTAAATTTATTCTGAAAAATATAAGTATGGACTTCTGTCCAGAATAAAATATTCATCAGATGAAATTTTTTTTCAGATGATAAATGTCTAAACTCTAAAGTATTTCTTCTGTTCAATTCTGTGTTTATTTATTTGTGTGTAAATCTGAACTAACAAGGCTCAGAGGATCTGAACGTTTCCTAACGTTTCATTTCTCAAAGAGTTTCAGAGGCACATGCAAGCAAACACGTGTAGCTCAGAATCTGGAAAGGTAGAGTGCACCATACTGAAGTGACGTTTGGGGTATTGCTTTGAAAATCCAAAATCTCTTGATTTTCCCCCCTTCTATCAGAATCTTAAATGTTTGATATGATTTTATTCTTTGCATTAATTGCTTGATATGATTATGTTTCACTTCATTCAATGCTTGTGTGTACGCGTGAGATTGTGTGTCTTTTTGCATGCCCTAAATTGTTCTATAAATTCTCACAACACTTCACAAATCACACTTTACACTCTCTTCACTTCTCATATGCATTTTTGTCTTCTCTATTGCTTCCATTTTATTTCAAAACCCAAAACCTCTCGTAAACCCAGACGCATCTCAAGAACATCAATGGCTTCACCATCTTCAACATCTGCTCAGATGCAAACTTCAACTGTTGCTGCATCATCTCCAAATGCTGTTGGTTCATCCCAAACTGTTGTTGTGTACAAGGCTCCTGTGAGAACTCTTCTCACTCCAATCAAAGAACTTGAAGTTCTGTGTGAGAACTTTGTGGATTTTGAATCCATCAAAGAAAATGGTTTTGATATCTATTCAACCATCAAAACTCATAACTGGGAAAAGTATTTTGACAGGATGATGGGTCCTGTTTATCCAACCTTAGTGAAGGAATTCTGGATACACGCTCAAGTTTTCCCTAAGTTCATTCATTCATCTGTTCTTGGGAAGGAAATTGTCATCACTAAAAAATTAATTAGACAACTACTTGAGTATAAGGAAAGTGATGGAATCACAAGTATGGCTACTGATCGTGTGGATTTGGCTGACATTTTTCAAGAAGTTTGTGTTTCTGGGGAACCATCCAACAAGGTCAGAGATCTGAAGCCTGTTTACAGAATCTGGGCCAAGATTTTCATGAGTTCTGTCTTTCACAGAAAATCTTCTAACTCACCAGATTATGTGAACTCAGAACAAATGTACTTCATGTTCTGTATGAGTAAAGGCAAGAAGCTGGATTTACCTTATCTTCTGTTCAGTCATCTTCTGAACCATATCAAAGAAACAAGAGAAGAAGTAAGGGTTAAAGCTGGAAAAATCAGAACTTGGATCCCTATGGGAAGACTGATATCAGACATTCTAACAGAGAATGGTCTTGTGAAACATCTGTTTGATGCTGGAGTGACAGATGATCTGTCTTATGTTATAGGATTTGTTATCAATGGGAACACTCTGAAAAGAATGAAGGTCATTTCAGAGCTTGCTGGAAAACCCAAGAAATTTAACTCTGAAGAAGTTAGCAGAAGTAGAATTCCTTTGGCATATTTCCCTATGTTCAGTGCTGATGAACCTAGGGACATCATTCTGACATTCATTGTTGATTGCTTGAAGAATGGTATCCCTCTGCCTGCTAACATAATGCAGAAGGAATGAGAAGTATTGCCAAATCTTCTGAGAGAAAGCCGCAAGAAGAGGAAAGTTAAGGAAGGATTTGTTGCACAACCCAAGAGGAAAGCCTCTGATGCTGGTGACAAACCTGAGAAGGACAAGAAGCAGAAGGAAAATCCTCCAGAAGCTACTGTGGAAGAAATTAGAGAAACAATTCACCAGGTATTAACATCTAATCCCAAACCATTTGTACCTTCACCCTCACCTTCACCTCCACCATCTCCTCCTAAAACATCTGAACATCAATCATCTGAACCCATTTCATCTACTCACAAACATTCTCAACCATCTTCTGTTCAACTACCATTTGAACCCCCTCAACAGAAATCTTCTAAACAACAACCCCCTCAACAAACACAATCTGAACCACTATCTACTACTCAACCTCCATTAGAACCAACCATTCAAAATCCTGAACCATCTGTCCAACAACCATCTGAAGACATTCTGGATGTGTCACCACTTGCAACCATGTATGTCCTCTCTTCAACTGAATCATCTGATTCTAATGACTCTGAAGTCCCCTCACCAACTAGCTTACATATTCCTGATCCTTATACACCACTACCATCTGACGTACCTGCTTCTGACAACCCTCTTCGCTCTAAATTAAACTTCACAGATTTTATACCACCCTCATCTGATGTTGTTACATCAACACCATCTGATGGTGCCACCTCCATTCCTCAACTCACCATACCACAACCATCCATACCGCAACCATCTGAACCACAACCATCCATACCACAACCATCTGAACCACAACCATCCATACCCCAACCATCTGAACAACCATCATCTGATCACCCACCTTCTGAACAAACTCAAACACCTCCAGAACCATCACAACCAGTCACCATGGAAGACTTTCTGAACCCCAAACCCAGATCAGATGTTTCTACTCTATTCAAGAATTTCAAGAAGGAACTACGTATGGGGATTGCTTTTGTGGAGAAAGAGTGCATGGCTAGTATGGATCCTGCCGAATCTGAAGCTTCTTGGAACATATTCATCTCTAAGTTCAACTCTGCTGCATCTGACCTAAGAACACTCTGTGCTGATGATGCAAAGGCTAAGTTTGCTGAAATGGTCAGACAGACTCTGTTGAGCATTATCACAACCCCAATGCTTCTTCTGGAAGATGCTTCTGCTGAAGATTCTGCAATGATAGAAGATACTCCTACATCTGACGTGGAGATTGATCATCCAATGGCAATTGCATCTGCTTCTGAACCTTCTGCATCTGAGATGAAGACTGAGATTCCAGATGTTGTCCAAGAAGTCAAGGAAATCAGAACATGGATGATAAAACAGGAACAAACCACTGAAGAGATCAAGGCTTGGATGGCCAAGCAAGAAGAGTCCACTGCTAAGATTACTGATCTTCTGACCTTGATTGCTTCTCGCCAGCCCTAGTTTTCTTTTTCATGTCTTTGCATTCGTGTTTTGCACTTGTTTTCTGTTGTTCTATTTTCTATCATCTGCTGTATGAACATCTTATGCTTTTTGTGCTACTTTGATCTGAATGAATCTAGCTGTTATGTTTTTCATTTATGTGTTGTGTTTTTCTCTTCTTCTGTTATCTTTTCTGTCTTTAAATTTTTTTTTGATTATGACAAAAAGGGGGAGAGAGAGAATTTGATTGTTTAATCCATAAGCAATACTAAAATGAAATTCAGACATTGTTTTAATCTAACATTGAATCTTAAGACTTTCATACCTTATTATTTCATCTGACAAAAATGATCTAAAGTTACCCTGAGAATTACCCAACCAGGCTCTGATCCTTGAAGCAAATTTGACTCTGAATCTGGAAGATTTACCAGACTCTTCATTTTGAAAGAAATCATCAGACTCTAATTCTGGAAAGCATTCAGGCTCTGATTCTTTCTCTCAACAAGGATTTCTACCAGGTTCTGAAATATACTCAAGCAAAAAGGGAAGTGTTCTCTTCTATTAGAGTATTCATTTCAGGGGGAGATTCTTAATCTCAGGGGGAGTTATATATTTTATTTCTTTTTATTGAACAAAATTACCTATGTTTTGTCATCATCAAAAAGGGGGAGATTGTTAGAACACAGATTGGTGTTTCTTATATCTCTATGTTTTGATGATAACTTTTATAGAATTTTGTATTAAGAAAATATACACTCTAAAATTTGTTCAAGTATTATTGTTTCAGGTATAAAATTAAATACTCTTAAAGAAGCAAAATACATAAGTACAAAGAAATTATGCAAAGCTCTGAAGCATCAGATGCAAGACTATCAGAAGACTCTGAAGCGCTGCCAGAAGGATCTGAAGCAGAAGCTACATAATGATCTGAAGCGTTAATGAAAGGAGTGTACAAAAGTTGAGGCTTTGATAATTAGACTCTTATCATTAATATTCACGCTCTTAGCACATACTGCTGCATACTCTGATGAAGACTCTGATCAAAATTGAGACTCTAATACATTAAGATCTGATCATCTATCAAGGCTCTGAACTTCTCATTCATCTTAAGCTCTGATCATCTTAAAGTATTTCATACCTTTAAGCTTGCTCTGAAGTGCAGATTATGAAGACTTCATCTTGAAGGAAGCTTGTTGAAGAAGATGTAAACTTGATTAGACGTGGTGCTACTTCCAAAGTAACCAACAGCTAATTTGTCCAAAGAAGTGACGTGGTGCAAATCCCAAGGCTTCTACAACCATAGCTTTGCTGCAGAAAGCATATCTCTGCCCATACTTTTGGTGATGAAAATTCATACAATCTAATATTATATTCAGCTGCACATCACTCAAAGCATTTGGAAAAAGCTATAAAAGGAGAACTACTTCAACATTTTGAGGTTGCTAATTCACTACTCACCATTTGCTCATTGCAAGTTCACTCAGAAAGAAATATACTCTTGATTCATCAAAGTGAAAATCTCACAAAGATCTTATTCATTTGATCTCTCATAAAACCATATAGTTTTTGTTGTACTTAATCTTAAGTGTATACATCACAGTTGTGATACATTAAGATCATATTAAGATCTGATCATCTATCAAGGCTCTGAACTTCTAATTTATCTTAAGCTCTGATCATCTTAAAGTATTTCATACCTTTAAGCTTGCTCTGAAGTGCAGATTATGAAGACTTCATCTTGAAGGAAGCTTGTTGAAGAAGCTGTAAACTTGATTAGACGTGGTGCTACTTCCAAAGTAACCAACGGCTAATTTGTCCAAAGAAGTGACGTGGTGCAAATCCCAAGGCTTCTACAACCATAGCTTTGCTGCAGAAAGCATATCTCTGCCCATACTTTTGGTGATGAAAAGTCATACAATCTAATATTATATTCAGCTGCACATCACTCAAAGCATTTGGAAAAAGCTATAAAAGGAGAACTACTTCAACATTTTGAGGTTGCTAATTCACTACTCACCATTTGCTCATTGCAAGTTCACTCAGAAAGAAATACACTCTTGATTCATCAAAGTGAAAATCTCACAAAGATCTTATTCATTTGATCTCTCATAAAACCATATAGTTTTTGTTGTACTTAATCTTAAGTGTATACATCACAGTTGTGATACAGCTTATTAGAAGCATTCAAACACTTTTTAGTTTACATTAATTTGTAAGAAGTTCCTTAAGAAGACCAAGGTGTGGTCAGTAGTTCTTGAGAAGACTAAGACAGTTGTTCTTAGAGCTTTCTATTGTAATCAGTTGATCAATAGTGGATTAAGTCCTTGCAGAGAAAGGCAAATCATCTTTGATATGGTGGACTGGAGTAGTTGAGTTCAACGAACCAGGATAAAAATCTTGACTTGTTTTTTTTTTGCCATATTTCTTAAAACTCTTATTCAACCCCCCCTTCTAAGTGTCTTTCTCACTTTCAAAAATAACTTTTATTACCCCGTGGGAAACGTTTTGCTACAAAGTGATGCCCTTTGGTTTTAAGAACGTTGTGGCAACATATCAACATGCTATGACGACACTCTTTCATGACATGATGCATAAAGAGATTGAGGTCTATGTTGATGATATGATTGCCAAATCCCAGACGGAGGAAGAGCATCTGGTGAATCTTCTGAAGTTGTTTGAGAGGCTTAGGAAGTTCAGGCTGAGGCTGAATCCTAATAAGTGCACCTTCGGGGTGAGATCTGGAAAGTTACTGGGGTTCATTGTTAGTGAAAAAGGAATTGAGGTTGATCCTACTAAAATAAAAGCGATACAAGAAATGCCAGCGCCTAAAACAGAGAAAGAAGTTCGTGGTTTTTTGGGGAGATTGAACTACATTACTCGGTTCATATCTCACCTTACAGCCACGTGTGAGCCAATGTTTAAACTGTTGAAAAAAGATCAGGCGATTGTCTGGAACGAAAATTGTCAAAAGGCGTTTGAAAGAATAAAAGAATACTTGCAGGAACCTCCGATTTTGATACCCCCAGTAGCCGGGAGACCATTGATCATGTACTTGACGGTTCTTGAGAACAGTATAGTCTTGCAACCTTGCAAAATTGTCTTCGATGTACAAAGTTAACTTCTGGAATGATGCTCCTAGAATAGTTATCTCTCGCCTTGATAGGCTTGCCTTCATATTCGCCATTGAGGAAGCTTCCGATGGCAAGCCGTGGTGTTTTGATATCTAGAATTTCCTAAAGAACCAAGAGTATCCGACTGGGGCATCCAGCCGCGATAAGAAGACTCTTAGGAGATTGGCTGGCAATTTCTACTTGAATCCAGATGGTGTTTTGTACACGAGAAACCATGATTTGGTGCTTTTGTGATGTGTAGATGAGAAAGAAGCTAATCTGCTTATGGAAGAGGTCCACGAGGGTACCTTTGGCACGCACGCCGGCAGACACGCTATGTCTCGAAAGTTATTACGGGCTGGGTATTATTGGCTGACGATGGAAAGAGACTGTTTCAAGTTTGCAAAGAAGTGCCATAAATTCTAGATTTATGCGGACAAGATTCAGGTGCCGCCGAGCCTTTTGAATGTGATGGCGTCCCCGTGGCCTTTCTCCATGTGGGGCATTGATATGATTGGTAAAACCGAGCCCACCGCATCCAATGGACACTCGTTCATCTTGTTAGCTATCGATTACGTCACCAAATGGGTCGAAGCAGCGTCTTACGCTAATGTTACCAAGCAAGTAGTAGCCCGGTTTATCAAAAAGGACATCATCTGTCGTTACAGCATCCCTGAAAGAATCATTACTGACAATGGTTCGAACCTGAATAACAAGATGATGAATGAATTGTGCCAGAATTTCAAGATTGAGCATCACAATTCATCTCCCTATCGGCCCAAGATGAATGGCGTTGTCGAAGCGGCCAATAAGAACATCAAGAAGATAGTTCAGAAGATGGCTGTGACATACAAAGACTGGCACGAGATGTTGCCCTTCGCATTGCATGGTTATCGTACGACGGTACGCACATCGACCGGGGCAACACCTTTCTCACTGGTGTATAGTATGGAGGATGTCCTACCATTAGAAGTTGAGATTCCTTCTTTGAGAGTATTGCTGGATGTCCAACTTGATGAGGCAGAGTGGGTAAGGAATAGGCTGAATCAGCTCAGTTTGATGGATGAGAAGAGACTTGCATCTATCGCATATTGTCGTTTATACCAAAGCCAGATGAAGAAAGCTTACGACAAGAAGGTGCACCTGTGAAGCTTTCAGACGGGCGATCTTGTGCTAAAGAAGATTCTCCCACCACAATCAGATCACAGAGGCAAATGGACTCCCAACTATGAAGGTCCATATATCGTTCGAAAGGTCTTCTCCAGAGGAGCCTTACTGTTGTCCACCATGGATGGTGAGGATTTTGCATCCCATGTGAACTCGGACGCAGTTAAAAAATACTTTGCTTAAAGAGACCCGCTGGACAGGAAAAAGAGAGTCCAGGAAAAAATGGGGCATCCCGGCGAACCAAAAAGAAAAAGAAAAAGGTTCACGCAAAAATTAGGAATAAAACTGAAAAGATGTACGCCCACGAAGTCGAAAACCTGAAAAGGCGACTTCGGCAAAAAAGGGTATCCCGGTGAATCGAAAACCCGTAAAGGGCGATTCAGGCAAAAGTTAGGGATTAAAAAAAGCAAATGACTGTGGTCCGAGTTTGATACTGCATTGCTTAGTGGTCGGGGAGTACCTGAGGGTCGATTATCCAAGTCAGTCTCTTCCGAAGACGGAGTATCGGGAAAGCGTCGGAGTCAGGCGAGTCATAGGAGGATCAGCTCTTGGTGTTCGTCTGTACCACGTTGCCGACATGTATACAAATTTCTTTGTGCCTCTGTACATAGTTGTATTTGTTTTTGTAGCTTCCTCTTTTCAGGAGTTGCATCCATTATACAAAACTTTGTCTATTTACTGGCCCGTTATCAATAAACGCATACTATTCAGTACTTGATGTTTGTTTCTTGTTTTAACTTTTACTGTTTTGTTTGTGGAAAACGCCGATGTTTTTGATAAACTTGCACATGCATAAACTTGCAGGCCTCGGCCAATAATTGTTAAAACCTCGAATTGAATGAACAATTATCACGAATACTGACCTGGATATTTCCTGTTGTATATGATATCTTGTTGTTGCTCATATTTTACAGGGTCGTTACCTTCGCAGCAAACAGTCCAGGGATCGTGTTTCCCCAGCCAGAGTCCTTTAATGTAGGAGCAGGCTCTAGGTGATCTTATTCCTCCCCAGCAGATGGAATTCGCATCCTTATCCCTAAAAGAGTTGGATGCGAGCTAGCAAGCAGTCAGGCGGTTATGTACATCCCCAACGATGATCATGTGTACATTTAATCCCCACAGGGTACCACCAGGTGGTCAATGGTTTGAAAAGTTCATCCCCGCGCAGGATTGTTCTTTCTGTTTCTCCAGCAGGTTGTCTTTCCTCCAATAGGTTGACCATCCTCAGCAGAGTTCGTAACTACGGGTTCGTTAAGCTATCCCCCAGCAGGATTGTTTCTTCCCCCAGCAGAGTCGGTTCACCTTTCCAGCATTTATTTTGCTGGGATAATTCTGTGATACCCAGTTATCCCCAACGGAGTTGGCTTTGTCTTCAGCATTTATGTTGCTGAAGCGGTTCTGTATCCAGCTTTTCTCCGGCAGACCGAGCCTGTATTTGCATCTTGCATATATCATCATATATGCATCATATTTGCATCTACCCAAACGCGTAGCATGTCCATGCCGTATGGAGCATTACGCCAGTTTCAAACATATGCATTTTGAAACATAAGCCAGGTTGGTTACCTCTTTGTTTTCAGGTGTTCTTCCCTGCAGGTAATTGGAATTCTTGTCCAGGGTGGTTTTTGAATATTCAAAATTTTGGCATGAGATATGTGATGATAACGTTTGTCCTATCATGTGTCCCCTCATCAGGGTTGCTTGGTTAAGTTTCTCTTCTTCCCCGGCGGAGGTTTCTTTAAACGTCTTCATAATTAGACTTTGGAGTTGTTGTCAAAAATTCCCCAGCGGAGTTTTCCTCAGACTGCTGTCATGTCAGCATTTTAAAAGAAAGATTTCAGGGATTAGACCGTTGAGGTCATTACACGGCTTCATAATTAGACTTTGGAGTCGTTGTCAGATTTCCCCGACAGAGTTTTGCTCTGGTTGCTGTCACGTCAGCATTACACGGCTTCATAATTAGACTTTGGAGTTGTTGTCAGCATTACACGGCTTCATAATTAGACTTTGGAGTCGTTGTCAGATTTCCCCGGCAGAGTTTTGCTCTTGTTGCTGTCACGTCAGCATTAGACGGCTTCATAATTAGACTTTGAAATTGTTGTCAGCATTACACGGCTTCATAATTAGACTTTGGAGTTGTTGTCAGCATTAAACGGCTTCATCATTAGACTTTGGAGTTGTTGCCGGATTTTCCCTGCAGAGTTGCTTGTTCAAGTCTTCGGATGCCTGATACCGCACTTTTATTTAGTGCGATGCTCGTTTCTTCGGAAATGGAAGATCCCGGATAGTACAGGGATGACCCGCTTTATGTAGCGTATGCCCATTTCTTATGAAATGGAAGGTCAAAAGATAATACCTTGACAGTTCCACGCTTTTATTTAGTGCGATGCTCGTTTCTTCGGAAATGGAAGATCCCGGATAGTACAGGGATGACTTGCTTTACGTAGCGTATGCCCGTTTCTTTGGAAATGGAAGGTCAAAAGATAGTACCTTGACAGTTCCGCGCTTTTATTTAGTGCGATGCTCGTTTCTTAGGAAATGGAAGATCCCGGATAGTATAGGGATGACCCGCTTTACGTAGCGTATGCCCATTTCTTCGGAAATGGAAGGTCAAGGATAGTACATTGACAGTCCCGCGCTTTTATTTAGTGCGATGCTCGTTTCTTCAGAAATGGAAGATCCCGGATAATATAGGGATGACACACTTTACGTAGTGCTTTGCTCGTTTCTTCGGAAATGTGAGGTCAAGGATGATATTTTGATATGGTCCTATGACGCGGTGCCTGCTTATTGTAGCATATATTTGAAGTTGACAGTTGATTAAGTGCCTGTGGCATCACGCAAGTGGTTGATGTTGAAGTCAGGTTCGTTGTCAGATGATTAATCGGTTGTTGCTGTGACAATAAGATTCATTCATTTGGTTTTTTCTGGTTCCCCAAGCAGTTTGTGTTAGAACACAGATTGGTTCTTAATAATATCTCTATGTTTTGATGATAACTATTATGAAATTTTGTATTTAAGAATTATATACTCTAAAATTTTCTTGAGAATTTTTACTGCAGATAGTAAAGGAATTAACACTCCAGAAGCAAATCAGAATTGAACACAAGAAATTAGCTAGACTCTGAAGCACCAGATGCATTCATTAGAAGATTCTGATTGCTGCCAACAGAAGATTCTGAGCGTAGCCTCCAGAAGGATCTGAAGCATAAGCTCCAGAAGAATCTGAAGCAAGTCAGAAGCATCTGAAGCAAAGAAGAATTTTGTATGAAGAGCTTTTTCAAAGCATAGTTTCTACAGAAGATTCTGAAAGTACTAAAGCTGCCAGTACTGAAGTTCTGTCTCAAATATGCTCTAATCTTAAACACGCTGAAAGCACACCTGCTGCAGAAGAATCTGATTCAGCAAAACTCTGATCATCATCAGAAGACTCTGACCCAATTAGACTCTGATGAATTTGCTGAAAACTGAAGAAGAAATATTCAAAGTTTATATCCGTTGGAGTGAATCAAACGTCTCTTTCCTTATTTATGCTAGACATAAGAACACAGACAAAAAGGATTTTTCTGTGCTTTCTTCTTCTAGGAAAGGTCACTTGATGTGAAGACAAAAAAGGCTCAGACCTTTTGGACACTCTTCTCAACGTGAAGCTTACCTTGGATCAGCTGCCTATAAAAGCAAGACTCCACCAAATTCTTCAGTTGACGTTTTTGTTGAAAAGAAAACAAATATTCAAGCTCTCATATTATTCATATTCATTCTAAGAATTCATTTCTTTGTTCTAAATAGTTAAGTGAAAAATCACAGTTCTGATAAAGCTTTATAGAAACAATCTTAAACACTTGTATTGATTTTACATTCGACTGTAATCCTTAAGAAGATCCTGTTAGGATCAGTAGTTCTTGAGAAGACTTTGAACAGTTGTTCTAAGTGTTAACTATTGTAATCAGTTGATTTAATAGTGGATTAAGTCCTTGATTGAGAAAGGAAAATCACTCTAGGAAGGGTGGACTGGAGTAGTTGAGTTCAACGAACCAGGATAAAAATACTTGAGTTTTTATTTCTAAGTTTTAATCTTTCATACTTATTCAACCCCCCTTCTAAGTATTATCTCAACTTCAGTTGGCATAAGAGCTCCGGTTATGTGTGTGCTACCACTTAACAGTGACAGTAAAGATCCAGAGAGAAATACTTTGATATATATATTTGGTTGTTACTATGGCTGATAATACAATGTCTAACATTAACAACAAATACGAAGAAAGGGACAGAATCAGCACCAAACCCCTTATGTTTGATGGGGAGAAATTTGATTATTGGAAAGACAGAATTGAAAGTTTTTTCCTTGGATATGATGTTGATTTATGGGATCTGGTCATAGATGGATATGTTCATCCCACAGATGGGAATGGCAAGAAGATAGACAGAAAATCTATGACAGATGCTCAGAAGAAAGAATTTAGAAATCATCACAAGGCCAGAACAATATTGTTGAATGCAATATCTCATACTGAGTATGAAAAAATTACAAACAGGGAAACTGCATTTGACATGTTTGAATCCTTAAAGATGACCCATGAGGGAAACTCTCAAGTCAAGGAAACAAAGGCTCTGGCTCTGATCCAGAAGTATGAAGCCTTCAAGATGGAAGACTCTGAATCTGTTGAAGCTATGTTCTCCAGATTTCAAATACTTACAGCTGGACTAAAGGTTCTGGACAAAGGATACTCTACTGCTGATCATGTGAAAAAGATCATCAGAAGTTTACCCACCATATGGAGACCTATGGTGACAGCGCTGAAGATGGATAAAGATCTGAACAAGATCTCCTTGGAGGAATTGATCAATTCACTAAGAAGTCATGAAATAGAACTTGAGGAAGATGAACCTCAAAAGAAAGGTAAATTTGTAGCTTTAAAATCTAATAAATCTGCTAAAGCTTTGCAGGTAATAGAGGAAAGCTCTGAAGAATCTTCATCTGAAGATGAAGATGAACTATCCATGCTGTCCAGAAGAATAAACAAAGTCTGGAAGCATAAAGGAAAGAAGTTCAGAAACTTCAGAAAGCCTGACCAAAGAAAAGAATCTTCTGGACACAGAAGATCTGGCAAAAAGGAGGTTGTCTGTTATGAGTGTAAAGAACCTGGACATTACAAAAATGAATGTCCAAAGGTGTTGAAAGAAAAGCCTAAAAGAAAATTTGATAAGAAGAAAAAGGTTCTGATGGCCACCTGGGATGATTCAGATACATCTGAATCTGAATCTGAGTCAGAAGAAGAGTGTGCCAATATAGCTTTGATGGAAGACATAGAAGATCAGGAGGAAGGAACTTCAGGATCTGAATCTGATTCTGAATCTGACTCTGACGCTGAAGAGGTAATGGCCAAACTTACTAAAGAAGAACTTATCAAAGTGTTATCAGAAGTTCTGAAAAGCTATAACAATATTAAGCTCAAATACAAGAAGCGTCAAAGCAATCTTGTATCTGAAAATAATATTCTCAAATCAGAAGTAGTTGGGCTAAATGAAAAGAACTTAAAATTGAAAACTGATTCTGAATTAGCTCAACAAAACTCTGATTCTGAAACTGAATCTGAATGCAAAAATATTTTGGAAAAATATGATTATAGCTTTCAGAAGTTTCTTGCTAAAAGCATAGACAGAAGCAAAATGGCTTCTATGATCTATGGAGTTAGCAGAAATAACAGAAAAGGTATTGGATATGAATCCCCCTCTGGAAAGGATTTAAATCCAAAACCTATTGATAAAATAATCATCAAGAAAACTCCTTTATATTCACACTTTAAATTTGGTCACTTGAATGATATTGAACAAACACGCTCTGAAAAGAATATTCATGTGTTTAAATCTAAGGCTAGTCAGAATAAACCTTATGCTGAAAAACAGAAGTTTAGACAAACCTTCAGAACCACTAACCCTAAAGTACCCAAGAAGATCTGGGTACCTAAAAGTAAAATAATTCCTGTTGCAGATGTTCTTACCTGGACTCTGGATGCTCACGACACATGACAGGAGAAAGGTCTATGTTCCAAAGCCTGGAGCTTAGATCTGGAGGTGATGTGAAGTTTGGAGGGAACCAGAAGGGCAAGATCATTGGATCTGGCACCATTGGAAATGGTAAACTTCCCTCTATTACTAATGTTTTACTTGTTGAAGGGTTAAAGCATAACTTATTGTCCATAAGTCAATTAAGTGACAATGGTTATGATATTACCTTTAATAAACAATGTTGTAAAGCTATTAGTCAAAAGGATGGCTCTATTTTATTTAGTGGTAAGAGGAAAAGCAATATTTATAAAATAAATCTTTCAGAACTTAAAGTTCTGAATGTTAAATGCCTCTTGTCTGTTAATGAAGAGCAATGGGTCTGGCATAGAAGATTGGGCCATATTAATATGAGACGTATATCTCAGATTTATAAACTTAATCTTGTCAGAGGACTTCCTAATCTGAAGTTCACCTCAGATGCTCTTTGTGAAGCATGCCAAAAAGGGAAGTTTTCAAAATCATCTTTTAAATCAAAAAATGTTGTTTCTACTTCCAGACCACTAGAATTACTTCATATTGATCTGTTTGGACCAGTGAAAACTGCATCCATCAGAGGCAAGAAGTATGGATTAGTTATTGTTGATGACTATAGTAGATGGACATGGGTAAAGTTCTTAAAACACAAGGATGAGTCACATTCTGTGTTCTTTGACTTCTGCAAGCAAGTCCAGAATGAAAAGGATTTCAAAATTATAAAAGTCAGAAGTGATCATGGTGGTGAATTTGAAAATAAATTTTTTGAAAAATATTTTAATGAAAATGGCATTGCTCATGATTTTTCCTGTCCTAGAACTCCACAACAAAATGGGGTTGTAGAGAGGAAAAACAGAACTCTGCAAGAAATGGCCAGAACCATGATCAATGAGACAAATCTGGCAAAACACTTTTGGGCAGAAGCAATCAACACAACCTATTACATTCAGAACAGAGTGTCTGTAAGACCTCTTCTGGAAAAGACTCCATATGAACTGTGGAAGAACAGAAAGCCCAACATTTCATATTTTCATCCTTTTGTATGTATTTGCTTGAGAATTTTTACTGTAGATAGTAAAGGAATTAACACTCCAGAAGCAAATTAGAATTGAACACAAGAAATTAGCTAGACTCTGAAGCGCCAGATGCATTCATTAGAAGATTCTGATTGCTGCCAACAGAAGATTCTGAGCGTAGCCTCCAGAAGGATCTGAAGCATAAGCTCCAGAAGAATCTGAAGCATAAGCTCCAGAAGAATCTGAAGCAAGCCAGAAGCATCTGAAGCAAAGAAGAATTTTGTATGAAGAGCTTTTTCAAAGCATAGTTTCTACAGAAGATTCTGAAAGTACTAAAGCTGCCAGTACTGAAGTTCTGTCTCAAATATGCTCTAATCTTAAACACGCTGAAAGCACACCTGCTGCAGAAGACTCTGATTCAGCAAAACTCTGATCATCATTAGAAGACTCTGACCCAATTAGACTCTGATGAATTTGCTGAAAACTGAAGAAGAAATATTCAAAGTTTATATCCGTTGGAGTGAATCAAACGCCTCTTTCCTTATTTATGCTAGACACAAGAACATAGACAAAAAGGATTTTTCTGTGCTTTCTTCTTCTAGGAAAGGTCAGTTGATGTGAAGACAAAAAAGGCTCAGACCTTTTGGACACTCTTCTCAACGTGAAGCTTACCTTGGATCAGCTGCCTATAAAAGCAAGACTCCACCAAATTCTTTAGTTGACGTTTTTGTTGAAAAGAAATCAAATATTCAAGCTCTCATATTATTCATATTCATTCTAAGAATTCATTTCTTTGTTCTAAATAGTTAAGTGAAAAATCACAGTTGTGATAAAGCTTTATAGAAGCAATCTTAAACACTTGTATTGATTTTACATTCGACTGTAATCCTTAAGAAGATCCAGTTAGGATCAGTAGTTCTTGAGAAGACTTTGAACAGTTGTTCTAAGTGTTAACTATTGTAATCAGTTGATTTAATAGTGGATTAAGTCCTTGATTGAGAAAGGCAAATCACTCTAGGAAGGGTGGACTGGAGTAGTTGAGTTCAACGAACCAGGATAAAAATACTTGAGTTTTTATTTCTAAGTTTTAATCTTTCATACTTATTCAACCCCTCTTCTAAGTATTATCTCACCTTCAGTTTGTGCAGTTTATTTCTTCGGTTAGCAAATTTCTGGGTTCTTTGGTATTCAACCGTCTTTTACCTTGATTGCCTGAAAGCCGTTCGCTTTTCATCCAGTCAAGTTCAAGCCGCTTGAATAGGGGCAGCTGTTGCACCCCAAAATTTGCCTAACCTTTTCTTACTTGGTTTATGTTCCATTGCATTGGCATATCATTGATCTAACATTTGCATAGCATAGCATTGTTTATTTGTGCAGGGGATCAAGTGTGGTTTATATCAAGAGGAACCTATCTAGAGGACTTATTCAAGCTTGAGAAGTTTGGTTGTTTGTATGTGGTTAATCCCCTAATCTGAGGACCAATTGAAGACCATCAGTGGGTTGTGGGGCCTTGATCAAGGAGAGAGTGTGTGGATAGAGCTCTTGGAGTGCCTTGAGGGTCATGGTGGAGCTCAGTGAAGTCATTGTGCCAAATATGAAGAGCCACAGTTAAGGGTGTTGCAATTAGGGTTTTCATCTGAGTAACCCTAAGTCAACTGTGCAATTGAAGAGGACCAAAGCTCAATTCTAAGTCTTTTTAATCATGGATTGTTGTGTTGAGATACATGAGGTGATATCCCAAGATCAATCCAAGAAGAATTCAAAGTGTGAGGAGTTGCCTAACTTCAAGACCACTTATCTCAAGAAGAAAGTTTCATCTCCACTTTTGGCCAACATGAAATTTTTAGAGCATGCTCTTAGCTTTAATTTGAGTACTATAAGTCCTCCATTGGATTTATAGAACTCAAGTTATGGTCCAGACAAGTTATAGGTCATCTAAGGAATGTGAAATTTGTCTGCAAAAGCCAACCAACGTCCATGGAACGTTTGACCTAGAAGGGTGTTTCTCCTAAATTTTTGGCCAACATGAAAGTTGTAGGTCTTGATCTTAGCTTTCCAAATTGTACTAGAAGTCTTCCATCTGATTTGTAGAACTCAAGTTGTGAGGTTTACAAGTCAGGGGTATTTTGGGAAAGTAAGATTATAGGTCATTTGGCATTATAGGTCATTTTCACTATCTTTCAAATTTCAAATGAAGTTTTTTCCAACACAAAACTTTCTCAAAATGATGTGTTTAGGTTAACCATGTCCTCATGATGAATTGATTTGGCCTAGGGTGATACTTGGTTTGAGAAATTTGGCAAAAGGGGGTATTTAAAGGCATTTAAGTGAAAAATTCAAGATTAATTCATTTGTGTTCAAACAAGGACAAGTGAGTACTCATTTTAATCAGAAAAATCATTCTAAGCACTTTGGCATTATTGGAATTTTCATTTGAGGTCTAATTCATGGCATTTTAACTTGTTACTTCACAAATAAGTAACACATCAAACCATAGTCTTATGATGGAAACAAGCTCTCCAATTGATATCTACACTCTCACCAGACCACAAGCAATTGAATTGAAACTTCTTGGGGAAGTTTTGAGTGCAAACTCGTGCATTCCATATTTGGAATTTTCAAGGAAAAGTTAAATTTGGATATTCTGATTTGGGCCTTCAATGGACCTCCAAAGCCCACAAATCACTTCTATATAAGTTCTATGATTGATTCAGAGCAATTTTGGTGTTCATTTCATGCCATAGCCAGAGATTGCAAGTTGAGTTTCAAGCTTCAAAGTGGAAATCTTGATTTCTGATCCAGACCAATTCAAGGCAATTCAAAGCTACAAACATCTTCAGCATCAAACATAGAGTGGATCTGCACAGTTTGAAGCTGAGAATCGTGTTCCAACTGCTCCAATTTGAAGCTCTAACACAGGTATGTAACTTTCAAAATTACTGTAGATTCGTGTGGATCTAGCATACTTTAGCATGTGGTTAGGCTTTAGGAAGTTGTTTAGATGGATTCTGGATCACAAATTGAAGGATTAGAGACAAATTAAGTTGATGTGTGATTTCTGTTTGGAGTTGTATTGGCCTGATCTTAAGGATTCAACATGATCTAAATAGTTTAGGTTGATCTATGTAACATAAGGAGGAGATCTATAGCTTTAGATTGAGTTTTGGTGACACTTGAGGTTATGGAGTATTTTCTGTTGGCGTTCGAATTTCACAATCCATGAGGAATTAGGAGATTTAGACTTGATATTTGGAATCTACGTGAAATTTGGAGTGGAACTGTGTAAAGTTTGTTGAGGTTCCATGACCTGCGTGTTATGTCTCGCCGGAGAAGACGACCGGCGTCTTTCTCCGGCCACCGCTGCAACTCTCCTTCCAACTGGAATTCTAACGAGGAAGATGATCTTCTGGCCCTTGGATCAGCCTGGAAACTTGACTTTGTCATCAGATCCAACGATCACGTTTTAAACTCAGAAATTGGACTTTGACTCCAAACGCGTCATTTCATTAAATGTGCTGGCAGCCTGTGATCCCTTGGATTAGCTTACTCAGTCCACACATCCAACGCCCCTGGTTTATTTCAGCATTTTAATTTTGTTTAATTCATTTTTCATTTTATTTTAATTCCTTTGCATTCTAAAATTCATATTAAATTTAATAATCATCAGAAAAATAAAATAAAAATGTGTGGCTGCCCCTGATTTTATTTCTGATTTTATGATGCTTTTACATTTTATTTTCATGCCATTTTCCATTTAATTTGACTTGTTGCATTTTTATTAATTTCTTTAATTTGGCTTATTTCTTCATTGTTTTGTGGATTTTTGTTCTTTCAATTGGTATTGATTTTGGGGCTGATTTTTGGCTAGCTGGTAGATTAGAGATGCATGATCCCTTAGGATTTATCTTAGATTTTTTAGACAACATTTGGTTCTGTTTTGGATTAGGATCATTAGACCTTCCATATTAGGGTTTTCTTTTGATACCTTGTGATCTAGGATTTTTTAGGTGACCTTTCCTTTTGATTTGATCCCTGACCTTGCTACTACAGATCAATAACATGTTTAGGATCCCTTAGGAAATCTTATAGGATTTTAGAAGTAGTTTTAGTTATTTTCATAGATTTAATACTTAGGCTAGTTTTAAGTTGCTTTCAACATAACACTTGCTTTAGAATGACCTTAATGGTTGCCTTTAGTTCATAATAGGTTTTCTAATCTTCTTTGTTGGTGCTTTAGACATGTATAAGCTTCTGTTTGCTTGATGGTGGCACTTGATTTTGGTGTTTAGGCCTTCTTTTAGTAGCTTTCTTTGAGCTTGTTCAATTAGGACTTAAGAAGAGCTTAGTTTGGTTTCTCTTTCTTCACATAAACATGGATTGCTTTGATTGCTTTCCATTCTCATCCTATGATTCAAGGTCCCTATGTGGAAGCCTCATATTTCCTTTTGAAGGATGTGTGGCATTTCACAAGAGGTAGAACCTTTGAGGATGCCTATCCCAGATGACTGGTTGAGTGCCAAGTTGGATTCCTTTGGTTTCCATCCTGCTTTCATCATCAATCAATAATCTTGATGTTATTTCTCTTCTCTCTTGTTGGAGCTTGAAGGTGAAGACTTCTCTTGAAGATGGCTTGTACTTGAAGTTGTTTGCAGACTGTTTTTGTTTTGCTGTCTATCTGCTTTGCTGTTGAGCTGTTTGTCTGTTGTTTTGTCTGCTGTATTTCCTGATTGCTTTGTTGGTGCTTGTGTGACTGTTTGGTGTGTTGCATTAGACTAGGTTCTCATATAGTGTTCTAGGCCTAAGAGCATCCTAAAGGTTGAGTTTATCTCCCTTTGCTTGTCTGCATTTAGAGGTTGAGTCTGTCTCCCTCTGCTTGACTGTTATTGCTAAGCTTTGCTTGCTGGTTTAAGGTTGAGTCTGTCTCCCTTGCCTGTGTTTTGTGTGATTTGATCTTGTTGCATTTCCTTCTTCCATTATCTTTGAATTTATTCATGTTTTGCTTGAGGTTGAGATGAGCTTGTGGAGGCTCCTGCCCCACACATATTTCCTCCCTCACTTGCATTGCATGCATTTTTACAGTTACTACTTTACAGTTATTTCTGTTGCTGTTGTTTTCCTTTGCCATGTTCCCCTAGGGACTCTGACTTCTCTTGTTCAAGAGAAGTTATGACAAACATTAGGGTTCTAACCACGCATGATAACATTAGGTAGTTCCCTCCTAACCTCAACTTTAGGCTCACTTTGCATGACAACTTTAGGATTGGATCAGTTCCCCTTTAGTGGGTCTTTTCTCTTCTCATCTTCAAACAAATCAAAATACAATAATAATGGTTAATTGACGTCTTACGTTACAAGCCTTAAGCTACTTGAGAAAGGGTTGTTGGAGAGTTTCTTTCCAACAGTCTGAATGTTTAGTATGGCACCCTTTGGGTGACATGCGACGCATTCACTCTCAGGTCATAGTCTCTAGTGCGATATCAGTTGCAAACATCCATAAAAGACACTTCTTCTAAAAAATAGAAAACAAATATCAAACATCTTTTTGTCCTCTTGAACTCTTTAATTCCTTGGAAACCCTTTTCAGAAGGAGAGTTTTGTTAACTCCCAGTTCTACCACAAACGGTAAACGCCTAAGTCTCCGTCGAACGAGCTGCATACACCAACTGCTAGAACCGTCTGTTAACCCTACTTGGATAAAAAAGACAAACATGTGTCTCTCGTATCCTGAACTATGTTTGCTCTGATCTTTCACACTGTGTGAAAGTACGTAGGCACGAGATGCGATATCTCAGCGAGCAACCTTCCCACGTAGTTAGGCGAACTACGTTGACTCTGATTTCTCGTTCCAGATGGGAATACTTAGACATAAAGTGCGACGCTATATCGAGTCATTTTCTTTTCTTTTCCGACTAGACCTTTAGTGTAGATAGATTAATCAACCCGTCAGATAAACACAACAAGCGTGGATCCCATCGAGTACGATGGACGTGAGGGGTGCTAATACCTTCCCCTTGCGTAACCGACTCCCGAATCCAGACAATGGTTGTGATGACCTTGTCTTATACCTTTTCGTCAGGTTTTTCTGATCGTTTCCTTTCCCGTTCTGAGGGATAAATAACGAAAGGTGGCGACTCTTCTGTTTTGCCGGCCTCGTTTTTTGCAGTAGCGACACAAAGCTCTCAAACTCTCATTCTTTCTGAATTTTCTAACCATCATCCTCTCTAAATATCAGATTAAGACATGATCCAATGGTTGAGAATGATCCAAGTGGATGAAAAGTGAATTTGTGAAAAAGTGGAAATGGTGCACTCAAGTATGGAGAGCCCAACTTTCTGGATTCATAACTCTCAACTCACAAGGACTATGGAGGATTTCTAGTACTTTTTGGAAAGCCCTCATGGAGCTCTACAACTTTCATGTTTTCTTGATCTTTAGATTCCAAGTGAAACTAGGTCAAAAATCTCCTCAAAGTTGGCTGAAAACATGATTTGCAAGGCCAAAAACTTAGAATTTTTCTAAGTGTTTTCTCCCTCTTGTAATGATTTTGATCATAACTCTCAATCTACTCATTTTTTGCACATGGACCCTTGTGAGATTTTTGTAGGATTTTTCAAGACCTTTCTAACAAGCTTTGAACCACCTCAATTGGATGTGTGGTTAGGAGATTATGGTCTTGCCCCTTTCAAAACCCTAATTCCTGACTTTTCCAATTACTCCTCAACCCTTGATCCAATGGTCATGAAACTTCATGGATAAGTTCAATATGCCATTAGGAACATTTTTTATTCAGACTTTGAGGTCAAATTCCTTATGGTTGAAGAGTTGACTTTTTCACTGTACAGTTGATTTTTTCCCCAAATCTCCTAATTTTCAATTGACTGAGCAATTGAAGCTCTTCTAATTAAAACTAATGGTCAATCTCTCATACCCAAACACCTTAGTACATATGGAAGACCATGTAAGCAAGTCTTGCTCCCGTAAACAAATTTATCCTGATTAAAAGTGAAACCCTAATTTCACCCTTTTTGCCTAGGCAATGTGCAGATGAATTGAGTGATCTTTCCCACTCCACAATAACCTCTGAGGTACTCAACAAGCCTCTACCATGATAAATCTTCATGAACCCTTGACAACCTTATGATGGTACCTTGATAATGTTGCGGCACACCTCTCCTTTCCAGGAGCTCTGACATCTCCGTAATGATAACACATACATAACAACCTCTACCAATGCCTCTCCTTGAGCTTGTGGTCAATAAGCTAGGCTCTCTTATTGGATAGGACACAAACAAACACTTGATCCCCTGTAAGAACTATGCTATGCAAATGCAAGATGCTAAAATGCAATGAAACATAAGCCAAAGATTAAGAAAAGTGGTTGGTCAAATTTTGGGGTACAACAGACGCTTGCATCAATTTGAATGGATTTCCATATCTTAACATTCATGGGAAACACGCCACTTATCTCGACTCAAAGAGGTTATGGACAAAACAATATTTTGCATAATCTCAAGACACCATATCTTATGTTTATGAAATTATTTGACGGTTCGCACGACAGCGAGAAGTTGAATTAATATGTTGATGTATTTTGTTTGAAAAATGATTACTTGAAGCTTAAGAAAGGCTCATCGGGCTCGAGTAATCGGGAGAGTGAGTCAAAGACTTGACTCTCTCTCTTTTCATTTCGGAAAGAGGTTGTGTTTTAAAAGTGTTTCGAAAGTGTTTTGAAAGCTAGAAGATAGTTAAAATATTTTACAAGGATGATAATTACTCGAAGCTTAAGGAAGGCTCCCCGGGCTAGATTAATCGGGAGAAATGAGTCGAAGTATTGACTTTCTCTATTTTTCAACTTGTATTATGAAAGAGTTTTGATATAGATAGAGTAAGTTATGAATGACAATCACTCGAAGCTTAAGAAAGGCTCCTCGGGCCGGAGTAACCCGGAAAGTGGGTCAAAGGCTTGACTTTCTCTTTTTTTCATCTAAGTATTTGAGAAAATAGATTTAATTTTGTTTGTCAAATTAGAAGACAATTGTTTAAGATTAAGAAAGGCTCCTTGAGCCCAAACAATTAAGAAAGTGAATCGGAGACTTGATTCTCTCTCTTTTTCATCCTTTATTGAAATATGTTTTAAGTGTAATTAACTTAATTGATTTGAATTTGAGAAAACGCTCGATGGTGATCGAGGTTTAAATTTACGCATGGGAAAAAAAGTTAATGGTTTGGACCTCAGGGTTTCGACTCGAACCTTCATACAAGACAACAAGTAATTGAATTGAATTTTAACCGTGTACACTAGCAAGGTGGGCTAGTCTTCTAAATGAACAACTAGAGGTAATTGATCAAATAGGTCTCACTGTAAGAAAGCCCAGGAGTAAGCTTTGAATGATGTGTTTGGTGACCAAGAGGTTAATGGCGATGCTTAGAAAGAAATCAACTTACAAGGGGGAAAATGGCTCGATGTTGGATCGAGAAATATTTTGAAAAATGGTTTAAAGCATCAGAGTACAATCAAAAAGATCCCGAGCAAAGAGAATACATCTAAATGGGAGCAGGGTACATATAAAGTACACGGGATTTTGAGAAATAAAAGGTTTCATCGTCAGATAGCCCAAGAGGAAGCCGTACGTGTGCAAGTGTTTTAAGCTAAAGAGATAGAGAAAAGAGATACCCAATATCCACAACTCCTTTACTAAGGTTATTGTACAATGTCTAAAATTCCTGATGCCAAAGCCAATAACCACAGTCCACCAATTAGAAGTCTTTTAGAGTTCCGATAAATTTATATTTTTTTTTTGTGTTTTTCTTAAATAAGATGAAAATGACAAAATGAATATGAATAATGATAATGCGATGACAAAGATATATAGACCAAAAAATGAACAATAACGAACATAAACCAAAGTTAGTTAAGAGTTATTGATGATCGGATGAATTAGGTCAGTTATAACACTAAACCATTGTAGCACAATCTATGAGGAAGATCATGCTATAGGAGGTCATGCAATAACAATTTTTGTGCTAAAACATGATAGAGAAACGATATGTAGATCATTCTCAAAAGAATCATGCCACACGAAAAGAAAAGAGAACGACCTAGTCTTAATCACGACCTTTCATTGATTAATCTAAGGTAACCTATCACGACCCTAAATTATAGAAGGTGATATCGATGATAACTCACTACAGATTTGAAATAATGAAGGTTAACAATTTCGATAATCAACATTCGCGATTTAAAAGACTTCATAAACCAAAATCAAAAGAGAATTGAAAAGGTTAAAAAAAAGATCAAAAACACTTGAATTCAAAATAAGTTAACACTAACAAAAATGTTCAACATTAAAATAAAAAAATAACAAAAAAACCAAAAATAAAACACAAAAATAAAATAAAGAAAATAGAAGTAAGAAGAAGGGAAAGGGGGTGTTGGTAGTGAATGAGGGTGTGTATGGTATAAAATGTCTCAAGGAATCATATGGGCTTTATTAAGCCCGTCATCCATCTTAGCAAAAAATACACAATTCAACAAAAAGGAAGGGTGTTAACATAGAACTGAGATGGGCTATACGGCCCAGATGATAAATCATCGTAAAAAAAACCAAAAAAACCAAAAATAAAATTCAATAACATCAGAAGCTAGTCATAACATCATTCAAGGTGAGAACAACAATGTCACAGTCATTGAAAAAAAACATGAGAAAACCCATCTCTCTCCTTCATCATTTCGGGCGCGATCAAACGATCAAAGAGGAAAAGAAAAGAAAAACTTCAATCCCAACCTGCTCTTATGTGAATCACCCAGTCTCTCGTTCATCTCAGTTATTCACTCGATTTCGCTTTCGGTTTAAAAAGGTTTGGCTTGGTATTTTCGTTCTTTTGAAAATCATTTCACTATTTTTCTTCTATTTTTCTCTCGTTTGGGTTTGTTTGATTTTTGGGTTGTGGGTTCATGGTAGGTTTAAGGGTGAAGGAGATTTGAAGATTTGAAGAGAAGTAGATGAATATTTGTTTGGAATTGTTTAGATGATAGTTGGTAGAAGATAGTTTTAGAGAGTAGTTTAGAAAGAAGGTTTTGTGATTAATTTCTTGGATGATAGTTTACAATGTAGCAAATGCCTATTTATAGGCTCAAGTCACCAACCTTTCAATGGTGGTGAATATTCTAGAGTTCTCATGATAGGTTATTATCATGATAAATCTAAATTTTTCTATCTTTGCCATATACTTATATATCTAGATTATTCTACCATATTCATACACCTTATAGTTTCTAGGATGTTCTATATTTTCTTACATATTATATTTAAGAACTCTCTAGAAATTTGTAGCAAATTTAACACTCCTCCTTGATACAAATTTCTTTGACTCCAAGCATAGCTCGTAGCTCTTCAAATCTTGGTCTCGACAACGCCTTCGTGAATATGTCTGCAATTTGATCTTCTGTTCTGCAGTAGTCGAGTTTGATCTCTTTAGTTGCTTCAGCTTCTCTTATAAAGTGATACTTGATTGCTATATGTTTTGGTCTACTGTGATGCACTGGATTCTTTGCCATTGCAATTGCTGATTTGTTGTCGCAATTGATTTTAGTTGGTTGATCCTGTTTTTCTCCCATGTCTTCAAGTATCCTACGAAGCCATATAGCCTGACTCGTTGCTTCAGCAGCTGCCACGTACTTTGCTTCTGCTGTGGATTGTGCAACCGTAGCTTGCTTCTTCGACGCCCAAGAGAAAATTCCTGATCCGAGTGAGAAAGCATAGCCAGAGGTGCTCTTCATGTCATCTATCGAACCTGCCCAATCACTATCGGTGTAGCCAAGTAATCCTGAGTTAGTTTCGGTAGAGTACCATATACCTAACTCTTTTGTTCCTTGTAGATATCTCAAAATTCTTTTTCCTGCTCCAAAGTGTATTTGACTTGGACTTTGCATGAATCTTGATAGAAGACTTGTAGCATACATTATGTCTGGCCGCGTAGCTGTCAAATATAGGAGGCTTCCAATTAAACTTCGATATTTGGATGCATCAGCTTCTGGTGCTCCATCATTCTTTTGTAGTTTCTCATTTGTTATGAGTGGGGTAGCGACAGGTTTGCATTCGTACATCTTGAATTTCTTAAGTAAGCCTTCTGTGCATTTCTTTTGTGAGATGAATATCCCTTCATTTCTTTGGCTTACCTCTATACCGAGGAAGTAACTCATCAAACCAAGGTCGGTCATCTCAAAGGTATTCATCATGTCTTCTTTGAACTCCGTTATCATCTTAGTATTGTTTCCCGTGTAAATAAGGTCATCTACATATAGAGAGAGTAAGAGAGTGTACTGACCTTAAGACTTGATGTATAGTGTGGGCTCACTCATGCTTCTCTTAAATCCTTGATCCATGAAATATTGATCGATTCTGCTATACCATGCTCGAGGAGCTTGCTTCAAACCGTATAGTGCTTTTCTTAGTCTTAACACTTTGCTCTCTTCGCCTTCAGATATGGATCCTTGTGTCTGCTCCACATAGATCTCTTCTTCAAGTACACCATTGAGGAAGGCAGATTTGACATCCAGTTGATATATACTCCATCCTTTTTGTGCCGCAAGAGCTATTAGAGCCCTAATGGTATCAAGACGAGCTACTGGTGCAAATGTCTCATTGTAGTCAACCCCAGGTTGTTGTTAGTAACCCTTAGCTACTAGCCTCGCCTTATGTTTCTGTATGGTGCCATCAGGATTGAGCTTTGTCTTATAGACCCACTTAACCCCAATGATATCTTTTCCATGGGAACGATTTACTAACTCCCATGTGTTATTTTTCTCGATCATCTTTATCTCTTCTTCCATTGCCTTGACCCATGCTTCATGCTTTGATGCTTCTTCAAAACTTCCAGGTTCGAGTATGTCCATGTTGCAGGTTTCATATATGTCTCTCAAAGATCTTACTCGTCTTGGAGTAGACTCTGGTGATGATAGTTCTTGAACTTGTTGTTGTGGTGGAGGTGAAGAAGGTTCACCTAGGACTTCTTCCTCAGCTTCTTCTTGAGGTAGTTGAGTGGGTATAAGAACATTCTTCTCCGCTTTTTCTTCATCCCAATTCCAAGAAGCATTCTCATCAACTTCAACATCTCGACTGATGATGAGTTTTTTTGTTTGCAAGTTATATACACGGTAGCCTTTAGATATTGTGCTATACCCCAAGAAGATACCTTGTATAGTCTTGTCTTCAAGCTTATACCTCTTCACGTCTGGAATATGAATGTAGAATATAGATCCAAAGACCCTTAGGTGCTTTGCTGATGGCTTCTTCCCGTTCCAAGCCTCAATTGGAGTCTTATCTTGTACAGATTTAGTTGGACATCTGTTGAGTAAGTAAACAACAGTGTAGACTGCTTCAGCCCAGAATGTGTTAGGTAGTCGCTTCTCTTTGAGCATCGATCTAGCCATCTCCATAACTATGCGATTCTTTCTCTCAGACACACCATTTTGCTGAGGAGAATATGCGACTGTAAGTTGTCGCTCTATGCCTTCATCCTCACAAAATCTATCAAACTCGCGGGATGTGTACTCTTTGCCGCGATTACTTCTTAGTACTTTTATCCGCTTTCCACTTTGATTTTCAGCAAGGGCCTTGAACCTTTTGAATACTCCAAAAACTTCTGATTTTTCTTTCAAGAAATAGACCCATGTCATTCTAGAGAAGTCATCAATGAAGAGTATGAAGTACCTGTTGTTCTCGTGTGATGGCATCCTCATCGATCCATAGACGTCAGTATGTATCAGCTCCAACAGATCTTTTGCTCTCCATGCTCCGCTTGTTGAGAATGGAAATCGGTGTTGCTTACCAAGGAGACATCCTTCACACACTTCATTGTTATCCTTTATGCTTGGAAGATCTCTCATCATGTTCTTATCATGTAACAACTTCAAGGTATGTGTGTTGAAGTGGCCAAATCTTCAATGCCAAAGCCATGAATCATCAACTTGTACCTTCATGGCAATGTTAGTTGTATATTTTAAATTTAGCGAGAAGCTTCTATTGCTCTTATTCATCTTCACTTCGGCTATCTCGGCCCTTTTATTCTTGTTGTCTAAGATTTTGCATACACCTCCTTCAAAGTGAAGTGTGTAGCTTTTCTCCATCATTTGGCCAATGCTTAGAAGATTTTCTTTTAGGCTGGGAACTAGTAAGACATCATGGATGAGTCGCGTACCTTTATCTGTCTCTACCACGACGGTGCCTTTTCCTTTTGACTCAACCACACTTCCATTTCCTAGTCGAACTTTGACTTTGACTGACTCATCAATGCTTTTGAAAATAGTCTCATCCTTGGCCATGTGATTGCTACATCCACTATCCAAGTACCAACTTCCTCCTTTTTCTTTGATTGATTCTTGAGTGGCATAGAACATACATTGTTCTTGATCATGCTCCTCTGCGATATTAGCTTGATGCCTATTTTTGTTGCGACAGTGTTTCTCATGTGCTCGAATTTCTTGCAATGATTGCATTGTGGCATATTACGGTACCAACAACTTTTCTCCGCGTGGCCTAGTCGTTTGCATATATTGCATGGAATATTTTTATCTGGATTGTTCTTTTGGAAATTTCTAGGAACTTCTCTTCTTTTGGAAGTTTCACCATAATTTTTCTTTCCTCCATTTTCTTTATTTTGGGACTTAAATTTGAGCTTTGACTGAAAGGCATTTTCAAGTGTATCTTCTTTATGCCTATGTAGTCTTTGCTCATATGCTTCAAGAGATCCCACTAGTTCTGTCACTGATAGAGTAGACAGATCTTTGGTTCCTCTATTGTTGTCACGATTGGGTCAAATTTTTGGGGCATAGTAATTAGAATTTTCTCAACAATTTTCTTGTCAAGAATATCCTCCCCAAAAGCTCTCATTTGACTAACTATTTCTTTAACTTTAGAATAGTAATCTTTAACTGTCTCAGACTCCTTCATCTTCAATAGTTCAAAATCACTTCTTAGAGATTGAAGTTTGACGGCACGTACCTTGTCATTTCCTTGAAACTCCTCCTGCAACATCTTCCACACTTCTTTTGCAGTCTTAGCTCCCATAATTCTTGGAAAAATTACATCAGTCACCACTTGTTGCAAGGTGAACAATGCCTTTGAATTTTTCTGTTAATTTTTCTTCAACTCTTTTTCTTGAGCTGCATTTAGAGCTGAAGCATCTATGGGAGTGATGAAGCCTTCTTCTACTATGTCCCATAAATCTTGAGATGAAAAATATATCTCCATTTTAACACGCCAGAAATCATAATTTTCACCATTGAAAATAGGGACACAAATAGTTGATGATTGAGTAGTGTTATCCATGGCTTAGAAAAAATATTGTAGTGGGTTAATAGTATAAGGGATATATTTTGAAGTAGTTTGGAGGATTTTGAAATGGTAGGCATTAGTATAACTACGCCCAATGTATGACCGAACGTAGCTCTGATGCCACTGTTTGGAATTGTTTAGATGATAGTTGGTAGAAGATAGTTTTAGATAGTAGTTTAGAAAGAAGGTTTTCTGATTAAATTCTTGGATGATAGTTTACAATGTAGCAAATGCCTATTTATAGGCTCAAGTCACCAACCTTTCAATGGTGGTGAATATTCTAGAGTTCTCATGATAGGTTATTATCATGATAAATCTAGATTTTTCTATCTTTGCCATATACTTATATATCTAGATTATTCTACCATATTCATACACCTTATAGTTTCTAGGATGTTCTATATTTTCTTACATATTATATTTAAGAACTCTCTAGAAATTTGTAGCAAATTTCACAATATTATTGAAGTAGTGAATTCGTTTTTGTGGATGTTGGAACAAGAATAAGGTTGAAGATTATCGTGGGGAATTTTTGTTGTTGAGCCTCAAAATAATAAGAGATTCGGGAGGGAAATAGGTGAGGAACATCTTCTGTTTTTCTTTCCGAATGATTCCTGTTGCGGTGAAATTTGGATGTCAAGCTATTGATTAACTTGAATCTTAATTCATTTACAACCGGTCTTTGATTTATCCGAAGGAAAGGTTAAAGAAAGGAAAAACCTAAAAGGGAGAGATCTAAGGTTTGGGGGTTGGTTAAATTTAGGGAAGGTATTAGCATCCTAAACTTCCGTAGTACTCTACGGGAACCTTTTGTTTATTTTTTTTATTTATTTCATTAATTATTTTGCTTTAGGGTATATACAAAGGATTGAAAATTAAAAAAGACCTAGGGGTTAATTCTAAGTTTACTCGGCAAGACATCGCATCTTGTGCCTACATATCCTTACGGGAATGGAATCAGAGTAACTGTAGTTCCCCTCAAAAGGGAGGTTAGAGACTTCTTGACTGTGGCCAAGGTTTCAATGAGAATAAACGCATCTTAAGGACACGCTTACATGGAGTCTTAAACTCCGATCTCTATGTTATAAATTGTTAAGTGCATTAGGGTTAGGTTAGGGATTCCGCGGCGGGAAACCCTAAAATGAGTGCGGCGACTCTTTGACCTAAAGCTAGGGGTAGTTTTGTAATTTTGTCCACGACGAGACATTTGTGAAAAGTTAGGGTTTGTAAGGGTTTGTAAGAAAAAATAAAATTTAAATAATTTAAAATAATTAAAATAAACTTAAAATAGAAACTAATAATCCTATTGATTCCTAAAATCAAAAATATTATAAAAAAACAAAATTTTTTCCAAAATTTTTTATTTTATGATTTTTTGGATATTTTCATGAATAATTTAGAAAAAAGTGAAAAAAATAATATTTTAAAAAATGATTTAATTAAAATACGAAAATAATAATTAAATAATAATAAAAAAAACTATTTTTGTTATTTTTTAATGAAAGATAGAAAAATTTAGAGTAAAAATAATAAAAAACAAAAAGTGACAAAGGTGAGATTCGAACTCTCAACCTCTCACACTCACAACTCCTTACACATGTCCTCTTGCCAATTGTGTCATTTTTACTTTTTAGAAAAAAAATGCATGTCATATGATATTTACCTGCAAAAAGTCAAATGACTACACAAATTTGTTAGTAATTGATTAAATGCAATAAAAATGCAATGAAATGCGTCGACAAATCTTAGGGCAAAATTTGGGGTATTACAGTTGCCCCTATTTAAATAACTTCACCGGGTGATTTGAGCAACGGAGACTCGAGAAATCATGCTGGAGGGATTTAAATACAGATAACCGAAAAATTTGCCTTTAGACGCAGTGTTATGCAATGATATGGACAAAACAAAACGAACTATAATGCTAAATATAATATAAATCTGATATGATGCGTATGATGAAAATGACAAATGCACGGATACAGACGAAACAACGTCACAGGGGACGACCCACCGAGGAATTGCACTAGGGAAGAAGACATGTCATATCTGGAAGAACGTCGGGTAGACACGACACAAAATTGTTGATAGGTGCCAAGTAAATTAGAAATTGTCCGCAAGGTAAGACGCGGGTAAAACACGAGCTCAGGAGAAAAACGCAAATGGGGATAAAACACCCATGATGCCAAGTAAATAAATTTTGCCCACAAGGTAAGACGCGAGTAAAACACGACCTCAGGGAGAAAAAAAAGCAAATGGGGGTAAAACACCATGATGTTAGGTAAACCCAGGAATATCTGGTAAACAGGGAATAAAACACCCGGGATAAAGATACATGGGGGATAAAACACCCAAGGATAGAAGGTAAGTGGGGAGTAAAGCACCCAAGATAGACATGTAAATGGGGAGTAAAGCACCCAGGATAGAAATGTAAATGGGGAGTAAAGCACCCAAGATAAAAATGTAAATGGGGAGTAAAGCACCCAAGATAAAAATGTAAATGGGGAGTAAAGCACCCAAGATAGAGAGGTAAATGGGGAATAAAGCACCCAAGATAGAAATGTAAATGGGGAGTAAAGCGCCCAAGATAGAAATGTAAATGGGGAGTAAAGCACCCAAGATAGAAATGTAAATGGGGAGTAAAGCACCCAAGATGTGCACATGTATAGGAATTATGCTTGACATATGATCAAATGCAAATGCAGACGTCGACGACAAGACTCGACTCTTTCTGTGAGATGACAAAACTGGAGGACTGATTCCTCAACACGAAGATCATTGTCATTCTGTTAAACGGTATCAAGTTGATAGTCACTGTAGGAATGATGAATAACTGCTTGGGGATTATGCAAGTAAACTGCCCCAGGTCAAATGAACTGATAATTGCTTCAGCTGTCTAATTCATGGAATCGACTGTTTTGCTGTATCCTTGGAGGGCTTGCCCCAGTCTGGGTCTTGAACAATTCTCTGGATAAACCAAATCTGAGAAGATATTGCCTTGAACAAATCTTGAACTAATTCTTTGACAGGATGTAAAAGGAGCTTGCCCCTGATAAGATCACTTGACCAAGTTTCTCATTGTTTGAAAATTCCTTAGAGGAAAGCCAGTTTGCAAACAAAAATATTCATACAAACATGGTAATGCAAAGTTTATGCGACTTTTGAAATCAAAATTATTTTTGAAAGATGGAAAATACATGAGTCGTTAGTCAGAACACAACGGTTCAAGACGCTCAAACTTTAAAACAAAGGTGTACTGCCAAAATAAATGATTCACAAAGATCTTTAGGAGTCAGGTTACGCAACCTTGTTGTAGTATACTTTCAAAATAACCTTGCTTCAATTAGGTCTTTTGAGGGTTGTAACGTGCCCTGGTTCACGGTTTATGAAACAAAAGATAAAGGCTCAAAAGTTATTTGTACCCACCCAATCTACGTGATGATCTTCAATCCTATGCTCAGTTAACTCATACTATGCATTCAGGTTCCCATAAGTTAGGGATTTCATTGATCGTCGCAATGATGACTCAGAAGTCAAAGGGACCTATGAAAAGGCAGCCACTACTCCCCTATAACATTTGATTGTTTTGACTTTGAGGATTTTCAAGATAAGGATTTAAAAATCTCTTTGTATTATCCCTAAATTTTGCCTGAACTGTTTATTTTAGAGTTTACAGTCAGCGGGATGCCCCAGTTTTGCCTAAGTCTCCTTCATAGGTTTTGACTTAGCGGGCTTCTTTTGATTTTTTATATTATTTTTTTTGTGTGAAGGAAAGTGACTGTTTGATTTTAATGATTACGGTGAACCATCATCGACCTTTTGATTAGAAAACATCTTCGACACTTGTTTGATGTGTGCGAAGGAAAATTTGTTAATGAAAGGTGTATCGTATGAACACACAACCAAGTTAACTGAGAACTACCCATCCCAAGGTTAAAATTGTGGGTTTTTTGTAACGAAAGAAACTCCAACTTCTAGGCTCGAAGGGGGTAACGAGGGATTAACCTCCTTATTTCTCCAGTGTTTAGGAATTGAAACAATGCCTTACATCGTCAACAATGGTTTGATTGAAAGCATACTGACAGCAATTATGGGTATAACATTTTCGTCATCCTCCCTCCGATCTTAGCATATCACAATTTTGGACAAGAAGTAAACATTTGAAAAATAAAGCATAAAGATGCAAATAAATGGACGGAAATGAATTGAATCAAAAGTCGCAATGCTTATTTAATTAATGAAAGTAAAAACATAATTAAAAGCAAACAACTTAAACAAAATAAGGAAAGTGCAAACAACGAGAAACAAAAGGCCTAGTGACAAAGCTTCAATTCTGATGTGCTGGCAAAGGATCCTTCTGGACACTCGGACGACTGTCCGTAAAATCAAGTATTCCAGATCTAATCAATTCACGCACTCTAGCCTTCAATGCAAAACAATGCTCCAAGTCGTAGCCTGAGGCACCCTCATGAAGCACAATGGAGATCAGCCCTAAATCCAGCCGGAGGATTAAGAGGAGGTGGTAAAGCCTTTGTAGTAATCAGTCCTTGCCGGACTAAGTCAGGATATAGCTCTGTGTAAGTCATGAGAATAGGATCAAAGTGACTCCTGTTCCGTTTCTGGTCTGATATCTGTGTCGAGGAATCAGCTTGACGACTCAAAGGTACACTAGAAGACGATAGGACCAAGAAGGAGAAACTGGGGGATAAATGCAATGCAAAAATGTGATGCTAATGCCATGCAATGGTTTCAAGAATTTCAACGGTCGATTGCGAATATTGCTTTTTAAGAAAGTTGGAAAAAATTTTAGACTTTAAAATGTAAGGCTTTTCGAATTTGCAAAGGACTGCTGAATTCCTTGAAACTAGAAATGATATGATGCTTTATGGATGCGAAGCACAAATACACATAAGCAAACAAAAGGTCCTAAGTTAGAGGAACAATGAATGGAGTCAAGGTCTACCCTTCCCAAAGTGGTGTGTACTATAGGTTAATTGTACCTGCAGAACAAGGGTTCTAAATCAGTGCCCAAAATCATCAGTCCATCCTTCGGATATTATCAACTTCCCAACTGACTTGAGGGTCGATAATATTCTCAAGAGAACCTCGTTCGAGTGTAGTATCGCGTAGCAACCATTGTAGGACTACTCCCACATAGTTCCCACACTACGTCCTAGATAAGGCCAAGATGGTGTAAAGGTACTACGGTTCCCAGTATCACAGACTCCAATCGATAACGGTAAAAGTTTTCACGACTACACTCGATCAACCGAACCATTTTCGAAAGTGTCTCAACTGAGCGGTGATTCTCGATTTAGCTTAGTCGGGACTCACTCCCTATAAGCCTCGTTGAATATATCAGCCATCCTATCATAAGGTCGCTCAAGTCCGGGTGTAGGACTTATCTCACAACACAGTAACTCCAAGTAAGGTACCCCAATATATACATACAAGTGAGCAAAATATATAATAAAACAAATATATAAAGAAAAATAAACAAAATAGGGATAACCCTCAATAGTTAGGAATCCCCAGTGAAGTCGCCATTTTCTGTTGCGGTGAAATTTGGATGTCAAGCTATTGATTAACTTGAATCTTAATTCATTTACAACCGGTCTTTGATTTATCCGAAGGAAAGGTTAAAGAAAGGAAAAACCTAAAAGGGAGAGATCTAAGGTTTGGGGGTTGGTTAAATTTAGGGAAGGTATTAGCACCCTAAACTTCCGTAGTACTCTACGGGAACCTTTTGTTTATTTTTTTTATTTATTTCATTAATTATTTTGCTTTAGGGTATATACAAAGGATTGAAAATTAAAAAAGACCTAGGGGTTAATTCTAAGTTTACTCGGCAAGACATCGCATCTTGTGCCTACATATCCTTACGGGAATGGAATCAGAGTAACTGTAGTTCCCCTCAAAAGGGAGGTTAGAGACTTCTTGACTGTGGCCAAGGTTTCAATGAGAATAAACGCATCTTAAGGACACGCTTACATGGAGTCTTAAACTCCGATCTCTATGTTATAAATTGTTAAGTGCATTAGGGTTAGGTTAGGGATTCCGCGGCGGGAAACCCTAAAATGAGTGCGGCGACTCTTTGACCTAAAGCTAGGGGTAGTTTTGTAATTTTGTCCACGGCGAGACATTTGTGAAAAGTTAGGGTTTGTAAGGGTTTGTAAGAAAAAAATGATTTAATTAAAATACGAAAATAATAATTAAATAATAATAAAAAACTATTTTTATTATTTTTTAATGAAAGATAGAAAAATTTAGAGTAAAAATAATAAAAAACAAAAAGTGACAAAGGTGAGATTCGAACTCTCAACCTCTCACACTCACAACTCCTTACACATGTCCTCTTGCCAATTGTGCCATTTTTACTTTTTAGAAAAAAAATGCATGTCATATGATATTTACCTGCAAAAGGTCAAATGACTACACAAATTTGTTAGTAATTGATTAAATGCAATAAAAATGCAATGAAATGCGTCGACAAATCTTAGGGCAAAATTTGGGGTATTACAATTCCCCAAAATTGAAGGGTTGATTCCGCTCTTTTTTTTTGTGTTGTTTCCGTTTTGGAATTCGTCTATCTTGAGGTCATTTTTTGATGTTGTCGTTTTACATGGTTTTGGTGTTGTTTTGAACCCTTTTTACAGAGCACTTTGTAGGTTGTATAAAATTACAGCAGGTCGTGTTGTCTGGGCAGCAACATCGTGGTGGCTCTTTTTATGGTACGCTCTTTGTAATGGTCTTACATATCATGTGGTGGAGGTTATATGAAAATAGAAATTTGAATTAATGCAAGTTTTTCTTGGTACAGATCATAGTAGGTTGGATGGTTTCGTTTGTAGGTTTTGTATATGGTGTTGTCTGGCGTACCTTTGAGTATTATGCAGTTTTGTGGATTATTGTTGTGTGCGAGGGATGTATTGGTTGTTGCCATGGTTTGGTATGGTATACATACTAGCACTAGTATTTTGGCTGTTGTTTGTACGATTTTTGCATCTTGTCAGTAGCAGTGGTTATTGCAGATATAGCTTGATTATGAGGGTCGTATAATTTGGTGAAGTTTTGGAATAATACAAGCTGCAATGATATGAAGCAAGTTTAGAAAAAGTGTACATTGGTAGCGGCGGGAGTGCTTATTTTGAAATCCTGTGGCTTATTCTTTTTACTTGTGTTAACACAGTCTTACTTGTTTATAGATTTGTGTGGTAGCTCATAGAAATGGCTTGTATTGGTATATGCTTTATGTGGGACATGGTTGTGTGATAGTTTTACAAGTAGCAGCATGTACATGAGAGTGTTGTGGGGTCATGCGTTGTATGTTGTGGTTAGAGGTGTTGGTATGTGGTGTATTGGTTTGTATTTTTTGATAGTTTTTTTCTTTTGTATTTGTAACAACAGCTTGTGAACAATTGTGGAAGTTGATACCTAGTGGTGAGATTACAATTGATACTTAAATATGAAATTGACTATAATGCTTGAACTTGAATATGAATTTGAAATTCGAAGAAAATAGAACTTGAAATTGAATTGATTTTGAATATTGAATGTGTTGAACATTGAAATTAGAAAGATGAACTTGAATTAAAAACGAAATTGAATGATTTTGATTGATTTTTGAAGTTGAACTTGAATAAGAGACTTGAAAAATGACACGGAGTTTGAAATTTGGACATGGAACTTGGAATAGAACTTCAACTAGGATGAACATAGATATTGACTTGAATTGAAACTTTAACTCTTGAATTTGAAATGGAAATTGAATGAGCTTAAATTTGAAGCTTGTTTAAATTGAAATAAAATTGAACTTGGACATTGAAACTTGAAATGAAATGAGATTAAATGGAATTCTTGCAACTTGAACTTGAATTTTGATTAAACTTGGCAATGCATTTGGAAATGAAATGGAATTAATTTGGATTGAAATGAAGTTAGAATTTGGATTTTGAATGGAAATTAAACTTGAATGAATTAAAATTTAAGGGGATTTGAAATGTGATTATGATTTGAAAATGGATGGAATTGAAAATTGGAAAAAGAAATTGAATAGAATTTAGAAAAATTTTTGGAAATTTGTCAATGGACAAAATATTGAATGGTTTTGAATTGAATAGGAAGCTTGAATTCTCCTATAACAAGAATATGAACTGCATTATCGGCACTCGCAAATGACTTCACGCAACTTGACTTCAACAAATAACTTGTTATCTGGCACAAAACCCCAATCCTGATCACTTGATATTGAAGCAAATCAATTGTTCGACCAAGATTAGGTCAAACTTCCGCTGAATTTCAACCAAGACTGCACACGTTCTTGACTTGATAACTTCTGCCTAATCCTTGATTCAATCTTGTAATACCTGAGCTTAGGCGACAAGAAAATGAAAAGCAGAAAGACACGTATTTCAGAGGCATAATGGTTAGATGAACTGAATAATGGATATAATGCACAAATGATGAAAATGCTATGATATGTAGGGTTCGACGATTCAGGGCAAAAATTAGGGTGTAATAGTTGCCCCTATTTAAATATCTTCAACTAGAGAGTATGAAGAAGGATATTCTTCACATTATCATAGTGGGAGATAGCTAAATACCAAGAAGACCCGAACTTTGATCCTAAATGCATATGACATGTTATGCTATGAACAAAAGAGAAAACTATGCAATGATGATAGGCAATGAACTCTATCATGATGATAATGATGGGATGATACATGCAAAATGCTGACAAAGAAAACACACAAGGATATAATTAACACAACGAGTAGAAAACTCATTGGGGGTGACCAAACACCTTGAGAAAAGAAACAACTGGGGAAAATAAAGCTATTGATCAACAGGTTCAGGCATGAACGGATGACGATCCAGGACAAAAGGTAAAGCAGGATCCTTATACCAAAAGGATCATGCAAGCAAACACTAGAGTTTCAAACAAAAAGAACACACGAGCTTCTGGAAATTCCTTAAACAAAGAGATCAAACGGGATCTTCAAGAAACCTCAGGAAAGATACAGGGTACTTAAACTCTTTTGTATGCCAAAATAATTGGACTTTATGCGGAAACGCCCTTTGGATAAGCTTCTCAAAAGAGACAGCCACTTATCCTTCTAAAAGGACTTACGCACCACCGAGAATGGATAAGCTTCTCGAAAGAGAGAGCCACTTATCATTGAATAAGGATAAGCTTCTCGAAAGAGATTGCCACTTATCGTAATAGCAAAACAAGCTTCTCAAAGAGACTGCCACTTATTGACAAAAACGGATAAGCCTCTCAAAGAAGATTGTCACTTATCGTTGAAAGAGGATAAGTTTCTCGAAAGAGATTTCCACTTATCATTGAAAGAGGATAAGCTTCTCGAAAGAGATTTCCACTTATCATAATAGCAAACACAATCTTTTCAACGAGACTGCCACTTGTTGACAAAAACGGGATAAGCTTCTTAAAGGAGATTGCCACTTATCGCTAAAAGAGGATAAGCTTCTCGAAAGAGATTGCCACTTATCGTTGAAAGAGGATAAACTTCTCGAAAGAGATTGCCACTTATCATAATAGCGAAAATAAGCTTTTCAACGAGACTTCCACTTGTTGACAAAACGGGATAAGCTTCTCAAAGGAGATTGCCACTTATCGTTGAAAGAGGATAAGATGCTCGTAAGAGATTTCCAGTTATCATTATAGCGAGAAAAAGCTTCTCAAAGAGACTGCCACTTATTGAAAAAAACGGATAAGATTCTCAAAGAAGATTGCCACTTATCATTGAAAAGGATAAGCTTCTCGAGAGATATTTCCACTTATCGTTGAAAGAGGATAAGCTTCTCGAAAGATACTGCCACTTATCACAATAGTAAAAACAAGCTTCTCAACGAGACTGCCACTTGTTGACAAAAACGGGATAAGATTCTCAAAGGAGATTTCCACTTATCGTTGAAAGAGGATAAGCTTCTCGAGAGAGATTTCCACTTATCGTTGAAAGAGGATAAGCTTCTCGAAAGATACTGCCACTTATCACAATAGTAAAAATAAGCTTCTCAACGAGACTACCACTTGTTGACAAAAACGAGATAAATTTCTCAAAGGAGATTGCCACTTACCGTTGAAAGAGGATAAGCTTCTCGAAAGAGATTGCCACGTATCACAATAGAAAAAACAAGCTTCTCAACGAGACTTCCACTTGTTGACAAAAACGGGATAAGCTTCTTAAAGGAATTTGCCACTTATTGTTGACAGAAGATAAGCTTCTCGAAAGAGATTGCCACTAATCATTATAGCGAGACAAGCTTCTCAAAGGAGACTGCCACTTGTCTGGAATGGGAATTTGTAAAATATTCTTCCTATAAGATACATTGCAAAATAAATGCACGTTCAAATTAGGTTCGGCGACCTAATCGATGCAACACTTGCCAGGGACAAAGATCAATCTAGGAACAAGCTAGAAAGAAACGATCAAAAAGACTTCAACCATTGAGGAATAAACTCGAATGGGGTTTAACTTATCCAAACATGGAGAAGATAATAGAAGTAACCATAATCCACGAGGATCGAACTCAGTGGGGAATTTAGAAATGATGCGCACTTTATGCTTAAAGCTGACGATTATACTTGGAGAGAGACGACAAACCCGACCACTTGGGGAATAAAGGCCCAAAGTGAATGAAACAAGTAAACATCAGAATGGTAACAAAATTCTCGGATGCCATGCATACATATGAATACATGTATGGCAGACTTTATGTTATTGGTGAAATGTAAAATGGACTCTGTGGGATTATTGATATGACTACCAATGAGGTTTGCTGGGGATTGAAAGAAGTAAGGTAGACTGACTCATTGGTGATACTTGAGGAAAATGGTAAATTTTAGTTTCTCACAGAATAAACTAAAGCTTATTGATAACTTGTAATGAAAAGTATGCTCTAGATTCACACGGAGGAAAAAGATAAATGACTGTAATAAAAGATATGACTCCGAATTCACATAGAGTATAAAAGAAAAAATACTCTGGATTCGCACAGAGTAAGAAAAGCAAAGACTCTAGATTCGTATAGAGTGATGCAAAATCAAATGGGCTATGGTTCTGCTTAGAACAATGTAGATGACAGGTATGGTTTCTCTTATAACCATGAAAAAGAGTTTCAGATTCGCACAGGACAAACAAAGGACTCCGGATTGCAAGAGTACAAAAGAGAGATGGGTTAATGCTTCTCGCATAACCATAAACATGAAAGTTCCGGATTCGCATAGAACAAACAAAGGACTCCAGATTCGCACAGAGTATAAAAGGGTTCCGGATTCGCACAGAGCCAAGTTGACAGTAAAACCTGACAACATAACAAGTGGAAGGATATCTATAAATCTTGAGAAGGTAATTGAAACTATGACTTATCTGGTATATGATATGGAAAAATCTCTGATCGACAAAAGAGATAAACTTTGTCATGTATCTGTTTGAGTGAGTGCCAACAATGTTGGACTTCGAACATGCCTATGATCACAAGATTATAATTTAAGGATTCACAAGACAGACTGGATGAAATGGTCTTGGATGATTGGTGTTTAAGGCTGACTGGATTTCAAAAGGTTTACCAGATAAAGATTGGTTTTGAAGTTTGGTCTCTCATGCCGAGGGCGTATGCTCAATGAGATGATATGAGTGGCTTAGTGCTAGAGAGAAGCGACATGATTAACACATGAGAATGATTTATGCAATGATTGCAGGTTTCCAAAGATGCTCCGGACATGGGTAATGGAAGAAAAGGCCTTTGGTAGAAAAGCTTATGATATATTAGAAAGAAAAAGGTCATTTGGTGGGGTGTGATGGCATGATTCCCCGACACTCGTCTTGAACTCAAAATTTGTTAACGTATGGCTTACTTGCTTAAACAGCTTAAAGGCATGAAGAGGATTTTTCCCTCTGTAGCACACCTTGCCCCAGCCCGTGACTCATCTTGCCCCAGTCTGTTCGGTATCTGAAAGTGTTCTCCTTGAAAGGAAATTGGAAGCAGCTTGCCATGCCAACGGTCTTATGTGACTTGCCCCAATATCTTAAACTTTGAAATGGTCCACCTCTGATTACTCAATTCTTGGGATGGTAGACTTATAATTGAACGCCCTTTGGGGGGTTGGACTCTATCTTCCCCAATCTGAGTCTTGGATTAATTCCTCTCGGTTACTCGACTTTTTGAGCTATTGGCTCCTCTGCACTTTTAAGGTACCTTACCTCAGAATGAGCGTTGAAGCGACTTAATTCGTGCTTATTGAGCACTGGAGGGATTTTCTCTTAATCAAATTGATAGACCTAAAATATACCGTTTATTTGACTCGATTTGCGCATGTTATTTAGGATTTTATTTCCATTTTCTTGTATTATGCCTTTGTTTTGTTTCTTTTCCAGGTTTTTGTATTTTCAAAGCTACTTGAGAAGAAATGAAGAAAAATGAGCTAAAAGACCTACATTCTGAGGAATTGTACACATGGCTTCCACCACGGCGGGCACCATAGGAGATTCCACACATTGGATAGAAGATAACTATTGACAACTGCCACGTCTCCCACTCCTTTCCACCCTAGTTCATGTGGCGGGCGCCACCTTCACAAATTTGTATCCCTCCTAAAAGGAGTTGGGGGGCATTCTTGTCCTTACCTGTACTTTCCTACCACTATAAATAGAGGAGTTCTGTTTCATTTCTAATCATCCAAGCTTAGTTACATAACTCAAGCCATAAGTTTCATCTACTGTAAAGTGATAAACTTCTCACATCGAGGGGTTATCACACTATTTAATCGAGTCTGTAATCTAGTTTGGAGCACTTGGGTAGAAGTTAATCCTGCCGCCATTTTATTTCTGTCATTTACTTTTATTTGTGTTATACCCCAAATTTGTCCTACCTTTTTCAAAATCATCATTCGCCTGACTTTGTTTTTAATTTACCTCGCTTGTGCAGCGTAGTGTATTTTTCATCAAAGTAAGCATTTTCACTTTTTAGTCCAATAAGGGCGTGTCACGTGGCATTTGTTTTTGTATATATTTATCATTATTTATTATTATTATTATTATTATTATTATTATTATTATTATTATTATTATTAATATTTTCATAATTTCATTTTTTATGATATGTTAATATAATATAATTTTAATATTAATTAATTAATTAGTTTAGAATATAGAATTAGTTTGTTAATTAAAAATTAGATTTTTTATTAAGAATTTTAAGTTAGAATTAGAATAGGTTTTTTAATTAGGTTAATAAGAATTAAGTTAGAATTAGTTATTAATTAATTAAAAAGAAAAATTAAAAGAAAAGTGAAAAAACATGGTGGAGATATTTTGAAAAATTAGGGTTATCATGAGATTATATACGGAGTGTTACTGTTCATCTTCTGGGAATAAGCAGAAATCCCTAGCTGTCCCAAAATCAAAAACCCTAAAAATCTGTCCTCTTCCCAATCCTACACCACCGCCCTCATTTCCCCTTCTCTGATCTCTCCCTCACCTTAAACAACTCCGACCCACTTCATTATTCTCTCCATCTCTCAGTACTTCTTATCCACCAGAACCACCTCTAGATCCATAACCCCTCTCACTACCCCTCGGAAACTCCCATCACTTTCTTCCAACCCTTTATCCTCTTCCAAACTTGAAAAAGAAAACAATAACCCTCGTAGATCCACTTCACATGGACCCACATCAAACCCGGCTCAAAAACCCGTAACCCGACCCATTGCTCGTGTTGATCGGAGATCCTCATCTTTGTTTTCGTCTCTTCCGAGAGGTAGAAGTCCAAGCCCTTCCGATCTCAGTCAAACACAACGCATTTCTGTTGACCGGATCGTCAAAGATTCGACCCATTTGAAATCCCGTAAAGATTCCAACGCTAAATCAACAAATTACCTCAGAAGCACTGAAAAGGTTAAAGCTTTCGCAACAATAGAATCAAACGGTCCTAGGATTGAAGAAAACACCACCAACGGCAATAGTAACAATAACAAGTATCTGAGTAAGCTTCATGAGAAGCTTGCGTTTTTGGAAGGGAAAGTGAAGAGAATAGATTCGGATATCAAGAAAACAAAGGAGATGCTTGATTTGAATAACCCTGATGCATCAAAAGTAATACTTTCTGATATTCAAGACAAGATCTCAGGTATTGAAAAAGCTATGGTTCGTGTTGTTGTTTCCAATGATGAAAATAGTAACACTAACACTAAGAAGGAAGTGAGTATAGTTGATGGTGTTGTTAATGATGTTAATGGGGTTGAGTGTTTGAAGCAAATTAAGGCTAATAGTTTGGTTAAAGGGTTGAACAACGATGAGCTTGAAGCTAGGTTGATTCCTCATCATAAGTTGATTAGAGATAGGACACTAATTAAAGGCAAATGTGGGAATTGAAGAGAATGTAAGGAGTTATGTGGATGAAAACTCAATTGCTTTGGACTTTTTGGCTACCCTTGATGAAACGAACGGTTATCCTTGTGATGGGATTGAAAAAAGAGAAGAGTGGTTGTTCCTCGAATAATCAACAGTGTGATATTGATATGCTACTCGAGGTTGATGAGAAGCTTGAGGAATTTGATGATCAAGAGAAAGAGAACATTAAAAATACTCAAGTGGAAGGAGAGTTTGTTGGTGATGAGACTGATGAAGCTTTTAATTTTAAGCTTAATGGGATAGGGAGCAAGATTGATGCGGCTGGTTGGTTTGTATCTGAAGGGGAAGCTGTACTTCTTGCTCATGATGATGCTTCTTGTTCTTATTATGATATTGCCAATTCTGAGGAAAGGTCTGTATATATTCCCCCTCCAGGAGTTTCACCTAGCTTATGGAGAGATTGCTGGCTAATTCGTGCTCAAGGTTCAGATGGTTGCTCTGGAAGATATGTAGTTGCTGCATCAGCTGGCAACACAATGGAATTAGGCTTTTGTTCATGGGATTATTACACTAAGGAAGTAAAAGCTTTCCAGCTTGAGAGTGGAACATCGTTCTCCAGAACAGCCCTCCGACCTTTACCGAATAATATCAGAAGAAATTCTACTACGTCCACCCTTTTATCAGCAGAAGCTAGTCAATGGTGGTATAAACCCTGTGGACCTCTTGTTATCTCTACTTGTACCTCACAGAGAGGAATGAGAGTTTTCGATGTTCGCGACGGAGAGCAAGTGATGAGGTGGGAGGTTCCGAAGCCTGTTGTTACTACGGAGTATTCTAGTCCTTTGCGGTGGAGAAATAGAGGGAAAGTAGTTGTAGCTGAAGCTGAATCACTTTCTTTGTGGGATGTGAGCTCACATAGTCCTCAAGCTTTGGTTTCTGTTCCTTTTAGTGGTAAGAAAATTTCGGCTCTCCATGTGAACAATACTGATGAAGAGCTACGTGGGGGGGTCAGGAAAAGAGTAAGTTCATCAGAAGCTGAAGGAAACGATGGTGTATTCTGCACATCAGATTCTATCAACATATTAGACTTCCGTCAAGCGTCTGGTATAGGCCTCAGGATACCAAAACATGGTGTCAACGTACAATCTATTTTCTCTCGTGGAGATTCTCTCTTCCTTGGATGCACCACTTCCAATCCAACCGGAAAGAAATAACCTTCATCATCAATACTGCTCACCGCTCAACCTTAAACCATTGGATCTGAAACACACAACCGCCATGAAAATCCGTCTCACACCACGCACAAGACCATGTTCCTTTTCCAGCTCATAACAACAACCCCAACGACACTTGTTTCTCCGCGGGTCAACAGTAGCATCACGAGGTTTATACGCACAAATACGCCGCCTCCGAAAAACACTTCGAATCACCACCATTGGCTACAACACTTCCTCCGCCATGAGCTTCATAACCGACAACGACCATACGCGGTCATAACGTCTCACAGCACCTCGGTTTCATCTCAAACATTCCGCCATTCAAATTCGTTGCGGCATCGTCACAACTTCCGATTTCGCAACAACAATTCAGAAGACAACACCGCCAGCTGAAACGATAAGCACTTCGTTATCTGTTATTGCAGTTGTTTTCTTTTGCAGGTACCAGCGGTGAAAATCTAAGCTCGATGAAAGTGCAAATTCGGATTCGTTTTCAGCAGAGGCGGTAGCAACAGGATTTTTACGTTCGTAGGACATTTCGACACTCTTCCGCTGACAGCAACGACATACCCAAATGCACCTTCGACTCAGTTTAACTTTCGTGGATATTACGGTGTTCGCGCGGGATATGTGATGCTAACAGCAAACTAAACATCATCAGCAACAATAACTTTGCAGAAACAAAATCAAAGAACAAGTCAATGGTCTCATATTGTCGGTTGGTGTATTCTCTGTCTGTTCAACTTCTGCCTTTATTTTGTGCTGTAATAACTCTCAAATATTGCTTTAAAAAACATCATCTTACTGCTGTTATTTGATTGTTAAGTCCCTTCTTTGTCATTTGTTATGCTGGTAGTTATGGCTTGAGCATACACATTTAGAGTAATATTATGCTACTGTCAATTGCTGCAGATTTTTGGTTGTTAGAATTTTATGATAATGTGCTACTTGTTTTCAAGTTTCATATTAGAGTTTACGTTGATTTGGCATTATGAGATTTCCATGTCGATACTTTCTAAACTGTACAAAATTGGTTGTTATTCTGAATTAGATCCCATTACATAGTCGGTTTTGAAAACGACTTTGTTTGCATTATTTACCACTGATCTCAAGTTGTTCCTTTGAGTTGGTAAATCTTCCTTCTAAGTTACTTCTATCTTATTTTTGCTGTGAAATATATTAATGGATGATTGTTCATTGCACTCCTCTTGTTTACATCCATTTCAGTTTGAGTTTTGCAAGTTTCAGTTTCACAATACTTCGGCCGTTGTAATTCTGTGAATGATGCATATGTTGTAGTCTTCGGTTGCAAAATGTATCGATGCCAATTTTAGGCATATCTTAACATGAACTATCTGATATTCTGCATGTTGAATTTTTTATTGTTAGTGCATTTTTTGTTCATGTGATAGTGTCGAAATGGTAAACGTGAGATATACCAAATGTTTGTTTCCATGCTTCTTCATCTACTTTTTTTTTTCTATGTGATAAAGTCATGCACAAATCATGTACATTGCTACTGTGAGGGAGATGCTTGTACCATGACATAATGATTCTCACTACTAGTTGTTTGTGTGGGTGATCAGACTTGAAAATATTTCAAGTGTCATTGCATGTGTTTAAAGCATGTTTCAATCTTTTTATGATCTTTTCACTTCAAAATCCTATAAGTCTTTTCAACAGAAAATTACTTATTATTAAGTTTAATTAATCACTTTTTAGTTTGCTAACTTGGTTGTACTGATGAATTATTTTTTAAAAAAAAATAATTTAATTAAATCTTAATTAATCAATTCGTTTGTATAAATAAAACAAATTTTCATTAAGTTATTTTATACTTTGAGTTTTGTTTCAAACTCAATTGCACATTTCCCAAATACGATTAACAAAACTACTTACTTTCTTGCTTTTTTTGAATACATAACGAAAGTAGTGGGCTCTTGGGGTCTAGCATCCCTTGAGTCCTTGAAAAACCGCTCTCGAGGCACTCGCCCTTGAGTCGTGGTTGTTCCGTCTTTCGATTTTTAAATTGTTTTTCATTCAAATTAATTGAGATTTATAAATGATATTTTTAAATCAACTTTTATTAATTAGATATTTTTATAAGAAATTTCAATTACTCTTTCTTTTAAAAAATATATTTCAAAATTATTACCAAATAATATTTTAAATATTAAACTTAAAAAAAACTACTTTATTAATAAAGTTAAAATATTTTTCTAAGATATTAAATTGTTTTCAAAATAATTAATTATGATTAGCTTTTCTCAAAACTTTTTTTACAATTGATTAATTAAATTTATATATGAAAATTAAAACTATTTTTTCTTAATTAAATTATATAACCTTCCTAAAACAAATTTCAAAACAATTGAATTCTTGGATCTCGCCTTCCTTGAATTTCCGAGCGACCGCTCTCGAGTTGCACACCTTGGGTTGTGATCCTTTTGATCATACATTTCTAGAATACCTAGCATGCCTAGTCCGAGTACGCTAATCCATTCAAATTACTTTTTCTAAATTAAATCACGAAAGAATTGAGTTCTTGGAGTCGCGCATTCCTCGAATTCGAGAATGACTACTATTGAGGCGTACGCCTTGAATGATGTGTCGTTCAAACTTTCGTTTCTAAAATACCTCCTTTAAATATCTAGACAAGTATTCACTGTCCAACAAATATATTTCGTAATTAATGGGATGAAAAAGATGTCGTTGGGATCTAACATTCCAACGATATCCCGATTAATTGGTTACGAGGCCGACATCTCGCTTATCGAATAGTTGTCATTCCTCTCAAATTTCCAACCCGTCTGACCTTGTTCCTCACCTTCGTGCAATCGAGTCTAAACCCTGGTATGTTTCTAAACCATACGTCAAATCCAAACTACTTTCTTGATTAAATTGCGAAAGAATGGAGTTCTTGGAGTCTCGCATTCCTTGAATTCTTGAGTAACCACTCTTGGGGCGTACGCTTTAGGTTGTGGATTACTCGACCTTTCGTCAATAAAATACATGCCCCAACTATTTGGACGAATATCGTCATTGTCCATTCAAATACAATTTCATAATTAATTGAATGAAAAAGGTGTTGTTGGGATCTAGCATTCCAATAACATCCCGATTAATTGATTGCGACGCCGACGTCTCGTTTATCGAGTAGTCGTCATTCTCCCTTAAAATATTCAATCTAACTCTCTTCTCTCGCCCTCGTGTGATTGAAACTTTCTCAAACATATTTCAAAGTTAGTCGAATGAAAAAGGTGTCGTTGGAATCTAGCATTCCAATAATGCCCCGATTAATTGATTGCGAGACCGACGTCTCGTTTATCGAATAATCGTCATTCTCCATCAAATTACCTAACCGAACTCTTTTTCTCGCCCCCGTGCGATTGAAACCTTATATATCCCAAACCAAAACATCCAATACGATAAACGCTAAATTCCTCGCCCTCGTGCGATTTCCAACTCAAATACACCTTTTCTCAAAGAACATTGTTTAGTCCCTTCTTCTGCGCATAACAAACTCGAGCTTCAGCCTCCCCTAGCGAGCAGACAAGCCAATGTTTAGCAGTTAGAATGCGACCTAAACACTCGTTCAGTTTCAAACCCTTTTACCGTAGTTAGACGAACTACGGCTGCTCTGATTTCTCATTTATCAATGAGAATACGTAGGCATAGGATTGCGATGATCCTAGCGAGCACATTCCCCTCTTTTACCCGTAGTCCCACGAACTACGAATGCTCTGATTTTCCACTTCTTATAAGTGAAGATACGTAGGCACAAGGGCCCCAATCCTTGGCGAGCACCCTATATTAAAACCACTCATTTCCCTATAGGAGAAACCTTAGAAGAAAACAAACAAGTGTAGTTAACCCTTCTCTCGAATCGAATCAAGAGGTTCCCGTTGAGTACAACGGACGTTGAGGGTGCTAATACCTTCCCTTTGCGTAATTCACTCCCGAACCTAGAATATTGGTTGTGATGACCATGTTCTTATCTCTTTAAAGGTTTTATCGATATTTTCCTATTCCTTCCTTGGAATGAATAAAGTTCGGTGGCGACTCTGTTTCGAACGTATTTTCCGCGTCCATCGCGAGGATCGTATTTTTCGAGGTATGACAAGTTGTACCAAGATTTAAAGCCACTCGTTTAGAGCAGGTTTCTGTTTATTTATCGCCTTTTTTTATTTATCCGCTTTTATTTATCGCGTTGTTTACTTCTTGCACCGTTTATTTATCGCACCCTTTATCACACTTTATTTATTTCCTCACTCTTTATTTACTTGCATTTATTTACCATGTCTTTTTACTTTACCATGTCCGACTAAATCTTAAAGGTTAGGATGCAAGGATTATAGTTATAATAGTACTCCATACGGCTGTCGGTAGAATTACTTAGGGGTTATTTTAACTTTTAACACTTATTTTTGTACTTAAAATCTGTTGGGTAAGATCGAAAGTCGTCCAACCTTTAGATAAATTTGGTTAGTTTTAACTAATCCAATGAAGCAAAAGCGCTTGGTTCAGTTAATTAGAAATCTTTAATGTTTAAGAAAACCGATTTTAAAATTGTTTTCGGACGCGTTTATGGATTTAAAGTCCGATCCCCAAGAACCTCTTTTTGTTACAAATTCCAGGTCAAAATACTTTTCAACTAAGTCAAGAAACTATATTTCTTAAAAATAGGTTTATTAATCCTAACGCAATACGCGTCTTTTATAAGTGACAATAAGAGGGATCGATTAGGGATAAACTCGGTTCTGATTACGCGAAAGCGACAATTCCCGTTAAATTAGTTCTTTTCATGAGTAGAAAACATTACCACATAAGGAATTCTATTTATACACATTTGGGATACTACGTAGCTATGTGAATTGCATTTATGCCTGCTGTTTTATTATTGAGTTTATTTACCACATTTATCTCCGCACTTTACTTTTATTTCGCACAACTCAACCTTTTATTTGACTTGCCTTAGATAAACACCATAACACTAGCGAACAATTGATTGACGTTTGGTCTTTGTGGGATCGATAATCTTTTATATTACTCTGACGGTTTCGTGCACTTGCGAATCGCCCATCATAAATCAACCTCTAGGTGATAGAGTCTTGAGATGACTTGCTCTGATCAACCGATTCTTGAATGATTTTCCCCTTAATCAACTGATGTTTGAGGACTAACTATAGATTGAAGGATTCCATAGCCACTGGATGCCAATGCCTCTGACCCATAGGGTTATGATGTGATCTTGATTATGGTCTACTCTGTTGGATGACCTAACCCTCTTAGATTGCTCCTTGATAGAATTTCCCTGATGTCAAGTACTGACTCGCAGTCAAAATTGTTCATTCACAAATGGTAATTTTAATGCAATGTTCATGCAAGTTTTAAAAAAAATCAATCATTATTGGAATGATGTGATAGCGTGTGACGAATGGACCATTAGTCCAAACACAATGCTGATTTAGTTGATGTAAAAGATGCAACAAGAAAAGGATTAGCAAATCTTGTAGGAGTCAGTTTACGCAACCTTGTTGTCGTATGCTTTTAGAATAAACCATGCTTTAATTAGGTCTTTTAAGGGTTGTAACTTGGTCTGGTTCATGGTTATAGGATCACAGGATGTAAGGCTCAAAGATTATTTTAACCCACCCCTTCTTCGTGATGATCTTCAGTCCTATGTTCAGCTAATTCTACACACATTCGTCTACTAAGAGAGTTCAGCAGTGTGAAAGTGGAGATGAGAATCCAAGATTCGCTTGAGATGGCAGTCACCTCATGTTTGCATTTGTGATAGGTGTCAGTGACCCTTTGATTTTTGGCATGGTGGTCATTGCGTCATTATTTTGTTTTTTTTACTAAGGATATAAGGACCTCCTTTTTTATTTTTTATTTGATCCCTAACTTTTGCATGGATTGGTTTTGCTTTTCAAGTCCATCGGGATAGCCTTGATTTTTTCCTAAGTTTCGTCTTGAGGTATTCGACTTAGCAGGCTTTTAATTTTTTTGATTTTGATGAAAAGCTGTGATTGCCAAGTCATTGGGCACCATCATAACTTTTGGATTTTGCATGATTCTTTTGACACTTCAGGACGTGTGCAAAGAATATCTTGTGGTTGATCCTTAGACGTGAAGTTTCATTTTGATAACTCATAAACTGAACACTAACCATGCCCTAGGTTAAGCGTAAGGGTTTAGAAATCTGAAGGAAACTCCTACTTCTAGACTCGAAGTGGTTAACTAGGGACCAACTCCTTATTCCTCCAGTGTTTGGGGATTTGAAATAATGCATGTTGTAACACCCATTTTAATTATTTAGTCATTTTATTATAATTTTAATTATTAGGTGTTGGTGTGCCCTTTGGTGGGGTGTGTTGGATGATGATTGGTGGGTGTCCCTGATATGGAAGGATTATTGGTGGTGTTTTGGTGTGGATATAATAATATAATAAATAATAGTAATATTGGTGGTGATATTATTATTATTATTATTATTATTATTATTATTATTATTATTATTATTATTATTATATTTGTTATCATTATTAATATTATTATGACTTTTGGTGAGGTAATAATAATATTATTATTATTATTATTATTATTAAGTGTTATCATTTATATTAGTAATATTATATTAGTATTACTATTAAGATTATTATTATTATATTATTTTATTAAGTTATTATTATTATTAAGATTAGATAATTAAAATAGGGAATGTGAGGGGTTAGTGGTTTTTACGATACATTTGGAGAGTTGGGAGAAAGAACGAGAGAAATGAGAAGAGCATAGAACGAGCAAAGGAACGAGGAACGGAAGAGAAAGGAGAAAGCCAAGAGACCAAATCTAGGAGGATTTCCATCGATCAAACCGATTAACAAGGTAAGGGGGAGAAACGGATTGGGATGGTAAAATACATGAAATTGGATAGAGGGGATTTCCTTAACCCCGTAGGTATTCTGATGAATATGTGTGGATTGTTGTATGTTGTTGATTATTGATGAATTGTGTTGAATAATATGTATATGATGATATGTTGATGTTTGATGTTGCCATTGTTGAATGAGTGCTGGTGTTGGTGTGGTTTGAGTAAGATTCTGAGTAACTCTGGAGCGCCGGTAATGTACCGTAATGTTGGTCTGGAGTAGAGTTATAAGACAATTGATAAGCGTAATATGCATTGGTTGTAATACTGATAGGATAGAAAGTGGATGTTGTGGAATAGGCTTGAATCCGAGGAGAATGAGAATTCTGAACTGTGAGAATTTGGAAAGTCGCAGGCAACTCGCTAGCACTTTGCTAATCGAGCTGGTAGCGAGCGTTCGCTAGGTGCTCGCCTAGAGAGTGAGGTAGCGAGCGTGTCCAGTAGTTTTTGTTTGCCTTCGCGAGGTAGTTCGCTAGGCGAACAAGTAGCGAGTATTCGCTGTGACGAGTTGGGTAGCGAACCATTACAGTAGCCACTATTGTCATTCGCGAGGAGGTTCGCTAAGCGAACATCTAGCGAGCATTCGCTAGGAGCTCAACTATCGAGGGAGTAGCGAGCGTAGAAAACTGTGACTTTCTGTGCTGTCATGCCTGGTGCGCTAGCTGTGTAGTATCCCTTAGACCATGATGATTGTAGGGATGGAGATTGGATAATGTAGGGAGTACATTTGGTGATAGGATGTGGATTCTTTATCGTTTAAATTAAGTGAATGATGGATGAGTGTGCGATATGGAGTATCATAAGCTTATCACTATAATAGGGTATCCCCGGGTGATGGGATGTGTTTATACTTAGTGTTAGAATGTGAAACTGCTCACTGTGTGATTTGAATTATAAGTCGTTGGTGTGTAATATATCTACACATATGCATTGATGTATGATGATATGATCAGGAGGATCGTGTGCACTTAGTGTGCCTGAATATAATAGTTATGCATTGGTGTCTTGCATATCATGGTGTTTGGTGGGATGAATCATATCTCAGTAGGAGCGTAAGTGATTCATCCGTACTCCTTTGAGGAGAATGGTGGGGGATAGATCATATCTCAATAGGAGCGTAAGTGATCTGTCGGGGATAGATCATATCTCAGTAGGAGCGTAAGTGATCTATCCAGGTTCGATTGAATGAACCAATGAGTCGGTACCGCATGCATGGTGTTGAGTTGCATATTTGCATTATAATATGTTACATTGTAATTTGAACAGTAGGTTCGTGATTGGTGTTGTGGGGTGAATATTGGGGTGTTGGTGTGTTTTACTACCTTGTTTACATGTATTACATTACCAATATATTTTTGATCAAGTTTTCTCACCCTTTTGTTGTTGTTGTGGTCTGTGCTTCTTCGGAAGTACAGATAATCCAGGTACTTAGCTAGCTTGGATTATGGTGCGCCATTCGAGTCTAGGATGCTCTGATACGTAGCACGGGACTTGGGTGTTTTTATTTGTTTTATGCTGAACTTGTATTTTGTTTCTGTGAACGTATCAAAAACCTTTGTTGGATTTTACTATTTAATATTCCGCTGTATTTGGAGAAAAACCTTTTTATAAGGAAATGTTGGTTTTGCTATGTGATATCCCACTTGGGAAGGAAACTCTGATGTTTATTTATAATGTTTATTATTTTAATTGTTTTTCGGAAGTGGGGTGTTACAATTGGTATCAGAGCAGGTCAGTCCGTCCGGCCAGTGTTGTTGAGTCGAGTTGAGTCTGTCCTTTAGGATAGAGTTGAGTATCTTTTAACCTGGTGTTGTTATTTTTGAGCAGTATGGCAGGAAGGAACGATGCTGCGTTGGCTGCTACTATACAAGCAATGGCGCAGGCGGTTGCTAATCAAAACCAAACTGCAGATGCCCAATTCAGGAGTTTGGCGCAGTTTCGGAGCAATAAGCCGCCGATGTTTGAAGGAGGAATTCTGGATCCTAAAGCTGCACAGAAGTGGCTGAAGGCAATTGAGAAAATTTCAGGACTATGGATTGTAGTGATGAGCAAAAGGTGAGGTTTGGTACTCACATGCTGGAGGGCGAAGCTAAAGCTTGGTGGGACAACATTCGCCAAAGATTGGAAGCTGTTGGAACTGCCATTACTTGGGAGGTGGTTCGGAAAGGTTTTCTATAAAAGTATTTTCTGAAGGATATTTGAAGTGCTAAGGAGATTGAATTCTTAGAGCTGAAGCAGGGTAGTATGACGGTAGCAGAGTATGCTGCTAAGTTTGAAGAGCTGGTGCAGTATTGTCCTCATTATAATATTGATGGGGCAATGACTTCTAAGTGTTTAAAATTTGAGAATGGATTGCGTCCATAGATTAAGTTGGGGATTGCTTGTCAGAAGATCAGGAGTTATCCCGAGCTGGTAAGCAGGAGCAGAATTTATGATAATGACAACCGGGCAAGGATTGCACACTACAAAGCCGTTAATGACCGTAAGGGTGAGCAGAGGTTCAGTGGTACTCCTTATAATGTTGCTACTGATAAGGGAAAGCGTAAAGTTGTTGTTGATAAGAAGCCCAGAGAGGGGAGAGCATCTGCTGATGGGAAATGTTTTCGATGCGGTGGCATGGGACACCGTGCTAATGATTGTCCTAATGAAGTAAAGAAGTGTTTTAAGTATGGGAAGCCAGGTCATGTGATAGCTGCTTGCAGAGCTACTATGCCGACCTGTTATAACTGTGGTGAAAAGGGTCACATCAGTACCCATTGTGAGAAGCTGGAGAAGCCTCAGACATCTCCGGCTGGTGGGAAAGTGTTTGCTTTGGCAGGAACTCAAGCTGTCAGTGATGAACGAGTTATCAAAGGTACTTGCATTATCAATAATATTCCTTTGACTGCTATTATTAATACGGATGCAACCCACTTGTTTATTTCTGTTGACTGTGTGAAGAGGATAGGATTTGTGCCGTCTACTCTTGAGAGACAAATGACTATTGAGACACCCTCTATTGGCTCAGTGACTACTTCTTTGGTATGCCTGAAGTGTCCGCTGACTATTTTCGGTAGAGAATTTGGAGTGGATCTGGTTTGTCTACCACTTGGTAATTTGGATGTTATTCTGGGTATGAACTGGTTAGAGTTCAACCGAGTCTACATCGATTATTTTTGGAAGGAATTGTTGTTCCTGACTCCAGAAGGGGAAACTTTAGCAGATTCTTTGTCTAGTAAAGAATTGAGGACCTTGTTGGAAGATGAAGCTAAAGTGTTTGCTTTATTTGCATCATTATCGGTGGATAGCAAAACGTCAATGGAGGAATTGGCAGTGGTGAATGAATTTCCGGAAGTGTTTCCTGATGACATTACGGAATTGTCTCCGACGAGGGAAGTTGAATTTAGTATTGATCTTGTTCCTGGTACGAGGCCTATTTCTATGGCGCCGTATAGGATGTCTGCAGTGGAATTGGCTGAGTTGAAGTCTCAGATTGTAGAATTGTTGGATAGAAAGTTTATTAGACCGAGTGTGTCGCTGTGGGGAGCTCCAGTGTTATTGGTGAAGAAGAAGGATGGTAGTATGCGTTTGTGCATCGACTACCGTCAGTTGAATAAAGTGACTATTAAGAATAAGTATCCTCTACCAAGGATTGATGATTTGATGGATCAGCTGGTGGGAGCTCGTGTGTTCAGTAAGATCGATTTGAGATCGGGTTACCATCAGATCAGAGTAAAAGAAGGTGATATTCAGAAGACTGCTTTTAGGACTCGATATGGACATTACGAATATGCTGTAATGCCGTTTGGAGTGACTAATGCGCCGGGAGTATTTATGGAGTATATGAACAAAATCTTCCATTCTTATTTGGATCAGTTCATTGTGGTATTTATTGACGATATATTAATTTATTCTAAATCTGATGAAGAACATGCAGGACATCTGAGGATTGCCTTGCAGGTGCTGAAGGAAAATAAATTGTTTGCTAAACTGTCGAAGTGTGACTTCTGGTTGAAGAAAGTGAGTTTCTTAGGGCATGTAATATCTGGTGATGGCATAGCGGTGGATCCGTCAAAAGTAAGTGCAGTGTTGCAGTGGGAACCACCAAAGACAGCAACGGAGATTAGAAGCTTTTTGGGTTTGGCAGGTTATTACCGCAGATTTATTGAAGGGTTCTCTAATTTGTCATTGCCATTGACTCAGTTAACGAGGAAGAACCAAGTTTTTGTATGGGATGCTGCTTGGGAAGAAAGCTTTGAAGAGCTGAAGAAGAAATTGACTACGGCACCGGTGTTAGTGTTGCCGACTCCGAGTGAACCGTTTGTGGTATACTGTGATGCGTCTAAGATGGGATTAGGCGGAGTTATTATGCAGAATGGTAAGGTAGTAGCATATGCTTCGCGGAAACTGAGAGTGCATGAGCGAAATTATCCGACTCATGATCTCAAGTTAGTTGCGGTTGTTTTTGTATTGAAAATATGGAGACACTATTTGTATGGTTAGAGATTTGAAGTGTTTAGTGATCATAAGAGTCTGAGATATCTGTTTGATCAGAAAGAGCTGAATATGAGACAAAGAAGATGGTTAGAATTTTTGAAGGATTATGACTTCAGTTTGAGTTAGCATCCAAGAAAGGCCAATGTAGTGGCGAATGCCTTGAGCAGGAAAACGATTCATATGGCAGCTCTAATGGTGAAAGAAATTGAGTTAATTGAACAGTTCAGAGATTTGAGCATGGTTTGTGAGACTACTGCAGATAGTGTGATGTTGGGTATGTTGTAGGTAAATAATGACTTCTTGGATATGATTAGAGAGAATCAGAAGTTGGATGTGAAATTAGTAGATTTGATGCCTGGAATAGGAAGTGACTCCGATAGTGACTTTAAATTGGATAGTACAGGTGTGTTGAGATTTAGAGGCAGGATTTGTGTACCAGATGATGAAGAATTGAAAAAGTCAATTTTAAGTGAAGGACATCGTAGTAGTTTGAGTATCCATCCGGGAGCTACGAAGATGTATCATGATTTGAAGAAATTATTTTGGTGGTTTGGTATGAAAAGAGACATTGCTCAATTTGTGTATGCCTGTTTGACGTGTTAGAAGTCGAAAGTAGAACATCAGAGACCGTCTGGATTTATGCAACCATTAGAGACCCCGGTTTGGAAATGGGATTGTATTACTATGGACTTTGTTACAGGTTTGCCGAATACGGCAAGAGGATTTGATGCTATATGGGTGATTGTGGATCGATTGACGAAGTCTGCACACTTTGTGCCGATTAATATTAGTTTCCCGTTGATGAAGCTGGCGGAGATTTATATTTGGGTAATTGTAAAGTTACATGGTGTTCCGTCTAGTATTGTGTCAAATAGAGACCCGAGGTTTACTTCGGAATTTTGGAAAAGCTTGCAGGAAGCTTTGGGAACTAAGTTGAAGTTGAGTTCAGCTTATCATCCACAAACTGATGGTCAGACAGAGAGGACTATTCAGTCGCTTGAGGATTTGCTGAGAGCTTGTGTGTTGGAAAAGGGTGGTGCGTGGGATACTCATTTACCATTGATTGAGTTCACGTACAATAACAGTTACCATTCGGGTATTGGAATGGCACCGTTTGAAGCTTTGTATGGGAGGAGGTGTAGGACTCCTCTGTGTTGGTATGAGACTGGTGAGAATGTGGTGCTTGGACCAGAAATTGTACAGCAGACTGCTAAGACAATTCAAATGATTCGTGAGAAAATGAAAGTGTCTCAGAGTAGGCAGAAGAGTTATCATGATAACCGGAGGAAAGAGTTGGAATTCTGTGTAGGTGATCACGTATTCCTAAGAGTTAATCTGATGACTGGTGTGGTTCGTGCGTTGAAGTCCAAGAAGCTGGATTCTAAGTTTATTGGACCTTATGAGATTTTGCAGAGAATTGGCGATGTGGCTTATAGGGTGGCGTTGCCACCTGAGTTGTCGAACTTACACGATGTGTTTCATGTGTCGCAATTGTGAAAGTATGTTTCTGATCCATCTCATGTGATTCAAAGAGATGATGTTCAGGTTCGGGAGAATCTTACTATTGAAATGATTGCCGTTGAGGATCGAGGACCGTAAGATGAAACAGCTCCGAGGGAAGGAGATACCTTTGGTGAAGGTATCTTGGGGAGGTGCTGCAGGAGGCAGTGTGACCTGGGAGTTGGAAAGTAGGATGCAAGAAGCGTATCCGGAACTATTTCCATCAGGTAATTTTTGAGGACGAAAATAATTAAAGCGGGGGAGAGTTGTAACACCCATTTTAATTATTTAGTCATTTTATTATAATTTTAATTATTAGGTGTTGGTGTGCCTTTGGTGGGGTGTGTTGGATGATGATTGGTGGGTGTCCCTGATATGGGAGGATTATTGGTGGTGTTTTGGTGTGGATATAATAATATAATAAATAATAGTAATATTGGTGGTGATATTATTATTATTATTATTATTATTATTATTATTATTATTATTATTATTATTATTATTATTATTATATTTGTTATCATTATTAATATTATTATGACTTTTGGTGAGTTAATAATAATAATAATATTATTATTATTAATAAGTGTTATCATTTATATTAGTAATATTATATTAATATTACTATTAAGATTATTATTATTATATTATTTTATTAAGTTATTATTATTATTAAGATTAGATAATTAAAATAGGGAATGTGAGGGGTTAGTGGTTTTTATGATACATTTGGAGAGTTGGGAGAAAGAACGAGAGAAGTGAGAAGAGCATAGAACGAGCAAAGGAACGAGGAACGGAAGAGAAAGGAGAAAGCCAAGAGACCAAATCTAGGAGGATTTCCATCGATCAAACCGATTAACAAGGTAAGGGGGAGAAACGGATTGGGATGGTAAAATACATGAAATTAGGTAGAGGGGATTTCCTTAACCCCGTAGGTGTTCTGATGAATATGTGTGGATTGTTGTATGTTGTTGATTATTGATGAATTGTGTTGAATAATATGTATATGATGATATGTTGATGTTTGATGTTGCCATTGTTGAATGAGTGCTGGTGTTGGTGTGGTTTGAGTAAGGTGTCTGTCTGAGTAACTCTGGAGCGCCGGTAATGTACCGTAATGTTGGTCTGGAGTAGAGTTATAGGACAATTGATAAGCGTAATATGCATTGGTTGTAATACTGATAGGATAGAAAATGGATGTTGTAGAATAGGCTTGAATCGGAGGAGAATGAGAATTCTGAACTGTGAGAATTTGGGAAGTCGCAGGCAACTCGCTAGCACTTCGCTAATCGAGCTGGTAGCGAGCGTTCTCTAGGTGCTCCCCTAGCGAGTGAGGTAGCGAGTGTGTCCAGTAGTTTCTGTTTGCCTTCGCGAGGTAGTTCGCTAGGCGAACAGGTAGCGAGTATTCGTTGTGACGAGTTGGGTAGCGAACCATTACAGTAGCCACTATTGTCATTCGCGAGGAGGTTCGCTAAGCGAACAGCTAGCGAGCATTCGCTAGGAGCTCGCCTAGCGAGGGAGTAGCGAGCGTAGCAAAATGTGACTTTATGTGATGTCGTGCCTGGTGCGCTAGCTGTGTAGTATCCCTTAGACCATGATGAGTGTAGGGATGGAGATTGGATACTGTAGGGAGTACATTTGGTGATAGGATGTGGATTCTTTATCATTTAAATTAAGTGAATGATGGATGAGTGTGCGATATGGAGTATCGTAAGGTTATTACTATGATAGGGTATCCCCGGGTAATGGGATGTGTTTATACTTGGTGTTAGAATGTGAAACTGCTCACTGTGTGATTTGAATTATAAGTCGTTGGTGTGTAATATATCTACACATATGCATTGATGTATGATGATATGATCAAGAGGATCGTGTGCACTTAGTGTGCCTGAATATAATAGTTATGCATTGGTGTCTTGCATATCATGGTGTTTGGTGGGATGAATCATATCTCAGTAGGAGCGTAAGTGATTCATCTGTACCCCTTTGAGGAGAATGGTGGGGGATAGATCATATCTCAGTAGGAGCGTAAGTGATCTGTCGGGGATAGATCATATCTCAGTAGGAGCGTAAGTGATATGTCCAAGTTCGATTGAATGAACCAATGAGTCGGTACCACATGCATGGTGTTGAGTTGCATATTTGCATTATAATATGTTACATTGTAATTTGAACAGTAGGTTCGTGATTGGTGTTGTGGGGTGAATATTGGGGTGTTGGTGTGTTTTACTACCTTGTTTACATGTATTACATTACCAATATATTTTTGATCATGTTTTCTCACCCCTTTGTTGTTGTTGTGGTCTGTGCTTCTTCGGAAGTACAGATAATCCAGGTACTTAGCTAGCTTGGATTATGGTGTTCCAGTCGAGTCTAGGATGCTCTGATACGTAGCACGGGACTTGGGTGTTTTTATTTGTTTTATGCTGAACTTGTATTTTGTTCCTGTGAACGTATCAAAAACCTTTGTTGGATTTTACTATTTAATATTCCGCTGTATTTGGAGAAAAACCTTTTTATAAGGAAATGTTGGTTTTGCTATGTGATATCCCACTTGGGAAGGAAACTCTGATATTTATTTATGATGTTTATTATTTTAATTGTTTTTGGGAAGTGGGGTGTTACACATGTACATCATTAGCAGGATCTTATCTGAAAGCATATATACCAACAACAATTATGGGTATTTAGTTTTCATCACCCTCCCTCCAAGTCTTTGCTAAAACAACAGTTTGATAAAGAAAGTGGATGAGAGGTATATGGATTCGTATGTTTGCCTTTCTTTTTTTTTATATAAGTGAAGAAAATGAGTGAATGCAACATGATTAATTTAGAAAAGAACATGACCACTTCATTAATATTACCATTCAAAATAACAACATTTAAAGACAAGTAGCATTTAACAGGAAATAAACTACAAATGCAATGATAAAGTATGATCCCATGATCGCCAATGCTTGAGGATGTCTTCCTTTTTGATCCACTAGCTTGAGGAGACGCCTCTTGAAGTCTTCAAACTCATTTGCGCGGGAAATTGATGTGCACAACCAATATACCTTCTGGGAAGGATATGCACTCTCTGTCAATCAACTGATGTACTTTGGCTTTGAAAGCTTTACAATCTTCATTTGAATGCCCCATTGATCCAATGTGATATCCATATTGTGCATAGGGATCATACCCAGGCGGGTCTGGCCTTGGAGAAAACTTTATACGCTTGGAGACCACCAACGAGCTTTGAATTAGAGGTTGAAAAAGTTAATTGTAGGACATGGGAATTGGATCACGATGATCATTCCTTCTTTCCAGATTGTTGCAAGGCTTATGTTGACTTTGTTGTTGATTTTGATATCCTCTACCACGGGCTTATTGATTTGCATGAGGAGCCATCCAAGGCTTTTGGTACGGTGCTTTAGGCATTGTTGGATGCCTGCAAGGATAGTGTGGCACTGAAAATGGTGAGTGCTGAAGAGATGAAGGTTCAGAAGGTCTTACTAGCGCACCATGAGAATACTTGACATCTGCCATGACTGCATTAGATTCATCTTCTTCTTTGCTTCTACTTGCATGAACCATAGTATCACGGCTTTTTGGCGCTTTTTCAATGCTCTGGCATAGAAATCGTGACATTTCACTAGCTATGTCTTTAATCCCTTCCTTGTGGTACAAGATCTTGAGAGGTTTCAGTAGTCTCTTGCCTTTTTTACCACGTGGTTTAAGAATTATAACATTTGTATCAAGGCCTTCTTCCTTGAAGGTAGGTGGTCCTGCATGGATCAACTTTTGCACCTTGAGCCTAAAACTCTGGCACTCTTCAATAGTGTTCCCTACTGCTCCAGTATAGTATTCACACTTCACCTCTGGATGATATTCTTAGGAGATTAATTTCATGTTGTTGACTAGCTGCCTAACTCTAGATTGCAGCGCAGGACAAGTATCCAAGTTATGTCCTATAGCCCCTTCATGATATTCACATGTTAGATTTTGGTCGTACTGTGGAGGATAAGGGGTCGGTATAGGCTCGATGGGACGAGGAGTTACCAATGAATTTTGAACCAACTGCAGGTAGATTTTACTGTATGATACAGGAATTGAGTTGAAGTGATTCTTGTTCCTTCTATTCTGATCCTAATCTTGTCCTTGACTTTGAATCTTATGCCCTTGAAGGAATTTATCCAGTAGAGGTTGAGCTACTGATTTGGAAGTCAAAAGTTGAAGATAACATCTTGAAGGAGGGCCATGTGTTGGCAAGTGAGGATTTTCCATATGGAATGGCTCTTGACTCGGAGTAACACCAAATGAACATAGAGAATCGTCTCCCTTTACTCTAGCAATGGGCATGGAGTGACCCTCTTTTCTCAATAAATCTTGCAAATTTTCCAAGACCCAATTCATTTGGCTCTTCAAAAGATTGATCTCCCTTTTTAAAGCTTCTTGTCCACTCACTAGCTCGTCCACCATTTCTTGAGACATGGCTCTTCGTTCTAAATGAGTGTCAAGAATCACCTTAATTGGTCTTGGACAAAGGACGAAATGAGTTTCTGGTTCTTGGAGAGGATATGAAATGGATATGAGATGTAGATGCAATGCAGGGGAAATGATATGCAAATGCAAACAAAGTAAAGCTCAGGATCACATGTATCGCGTTCTCAGGTTAAGCAATGACTGTGGGTAAATAACTGATATCTCTTATCTAAGGAAATCTGACGGGTAGAATCTACATGGTTAGGTGCCTAGAGTCATGGATCTTCTCAAAGATATCACTGCCATGACAAAGGCTCATCTGAAATAACATCCTCGAAATTATCTGCTCTAGGTGAGGTTTTCGCCTTGTCTCACGAGAAAGGCTCCTCATGAGTCTCTACTACACGACCGTCGAGTCCAAGGTTTCTAAAAAGGTACCTCAGAGTCATAGATCGAGGTTTGAAATATCATTGTAAACATAACGATACGTTCAAGGGATCTCATCTTATTGGGGCTTTCGTGTCAAACCTCAAGAGTTAACACTACCAACCACCATGAAAGAGAGGCTAAAAGGTCCTTAGAGTTATCAATTCAGGCTTGAAAACATTATTGTCATGGCGAAGGCTCACCATGATAATAAAATTCCCAAGGGAATCGACTCTAAGCGGGGCCTTCATATCCTCCCAACGAAAAAGGCTCCTCGAGGGATTCCACTACATGACCACCATTCTAAATCCTAAGTTTTTCTCAGACTCGGGTATAGAGTCATCTCACAGAGTGCCCATAATCAGAGAAACCCAATAATCACAAGAAATTAAGATAGGATACATAATAAAGATAAACAACTAAATAAATAACCAAGCAAGCAAATAATAACAACACAAGAAGAACACAAACAAACGAGACTAGCGCTCACGAATCGAGTCAAGTTAGGCTTAACTCTCTCTTGCATAGGGAAATGCTAATAAATCCCCAGCAGAGTCGCCAGTTATCGTACCTCGAAAAAAGCACGATCCTTCGCGAATGGTCGCGGAAAACAGAGTCGCCACCAAACTTTATTCATTCCAAGAAGGAATAGGAAAATATCGAGAAAACCTTTAGGGAAAGAACATGGTCACCGCAACCAAGTTCTAGGTTCGGGAGTCGGTTACGCGAGGGGAAGGTATTAGAACCCCCTCATCCGTTGTACTCAACGGGAACCTCTTGATTCGATTTGTGAGAAATGTTAGGTTGGATTGTTTGTTTTCTTCTAAGTAAATAAAGTGGAAAGGTAAGGTAAAAGGTTTAGAGTGCTAAGGGAAAAAAGATTGTTTTAGATTAGGGTGTTCGCCAAGGATTAGGGCCCTTGTGCCTATGTACCTTCACTTGAAAGAAGTGAAAAATCAGAGCGTCTGTAGTTCGTGAAACTACGGGAGAAAAGAGAGGAGGTTGCTCTCTAGGATGTCACAATCCTATGCCTACGTATTCTCATTGACAAATGAAAAATCAAAGCGTCCGTAGTTCGGAGAATAGATGTTGGTTTGATTTTATCGAAAGATACTTAGTTGCATTTGATAGAAAATATTGCTTTACCCAAACAAGTGAGGAGAGGACGCTTGCATCACTTTGAATGGATTTCCATATATCACCATTCATGGGAAACACGCCACTTATCTCGACTCAAATAGGTTACAGACGAAACAATATTTTTCATCGTCTCAAGACACCATATCTTATGTTTATGAAAATATTTGACGGTTCACACGGCAGCGAGAAGTTGAATTAATATGTTGATGTATTTTGTTTGAACGATGATTACTTGAAGCTTAAGAAAGGCTCATCGGGCACTTTTCATTTCGGAAAGAGGTTGTGTTTAGAAAGTGTTTTGAAAGATTGAAGATAGTTAAAATATTTTACAAGGATGATAATTACTCGAAGATTAAGGCTATGTTTGGATAATATAAAAATAACGGAGCAGAGCGGAGCGGAACAAAATAGGATGGAGTGGAATGGAACGGAACGGAATATAAACTCCATTCCACTATTTGGATATTTTACAACGAAGTAGAACTAATATCTCATTCCACTGTTTGGGAATTGGACGGAGCGGAAAGCATTATAACTTTTGTATTCCATTTTTAGCCTTTGCTAGAATATTGATAGATCCAACATTCTCACACAAAAATAATATATAAGTAATCATAGAAAAATATCAACTTAACACTTGAAATAAATTAAAACATACAGTAATAAATTAAAATATTCATAAATGAAACATGGTTATTATAACTTGAAATTGCAAAGAACAAGTGCACAAGTTTTGATCAACACCATACTGGGTATTCACAGTAATTCATAAATGAAACATACAGTAGTATCACGTTGGTTGAAATAAGGAATAGGAACAGTTAATAATAAAAGTGAAAATTTGGAGGATAAAATTGTAATTGTTTTATTAATTGATTCCATTCTATTGGATACACCCCAATTTGGGGGGAATGAAAAATGGGCCAAAATAGTGGTATTGGATGGAATGTGTTCCATCATACTCCATTCCATTTTTGTAAATCCAAAAAATGGAACATAACTCCACTCCACTCTATTCCATTCCATCCCTTTCCATCAATCCAAACAGAACCTAAGGAAGACTCCTCGGGCTCGAGTAATCAGGAGAAGTGAGTCAAAGGTTTAACTCTCTCTCTCTCTCTCTTTTTCATCTTGTATTATGAAAGAGTTTTGATATAGCTAGAGTAAGTTATGAATGATAATTACTTGAAGCTTAAGAAAGGCTCCTCGGGCCCGAGTAATGGAAAGAGTGGGTTAAAGGCTGGACTTTCTCTCTTTTTCATCTAAGTATTTGAGAAAATAGATTTAATTTTGTTTGTCAAATTAGAAGATAATTGTTCAAGCTTAAGAAAGACTCCTCGGGCCCAAACAATTGAGAAAGTGAATCGAGACCTGATTCTCTCTCTTTTTCATCCTTTATTGAAATATGGTTTAAGTGTAATTAAGTTAATTAATTTGAATTTGAGAAAACGCTCGATGGTGATCAAGGTTTAAATTTGCGTATGGGGAAAAAGTTAATGGTTTCGACCTCAGGGTTTCGACTCGAACCTTCATACAAGACAACAAGTAATTGAATTGAATTTTAACTGTGTACACTAGCAAGGTGGGCTAGTCTTTTAAGCGACCAACTAGAGGTAATTGATCGAATAGGTCTCACCGTAAGAAAGCCCAGAAGTAAGCTTTGAATGTTGTGTATGGTGACCAAGAGGTTGACAGCGATGCTTAGAAAGTAATCGACTTACAAGGTGGAAAATGGCTTGACGTTGGATCGAGAGATATTTTGAAAAATGGTTTAAAGCATCATAGTACAATCAAAGAAGATCACGAGCAAGGAGCATACATCTAAATGGGAGTGGGGTACATATGAAGTACACGGGATTTTGAGAAATAAAAGGTTTCATCGTCAGATAGCCCAAGAGAAAGTTGTACGTGTGCAAGTGTTTTAAGCTAAAGAGATACCCAATATCCACAACGCCTTTACTAAGGTTATTGTATAGTGTCTCAAATTCCTGATGCCAAAGCCAATAACCACAATCTATCAATTAGAAGTCTTTTAGGGTTCCGATAAAAAAAAATTGTGTGTTTTTCATGAATAAGATGAAAATGACAAAATGAATATGAACAATGAAAATGTGACCACAGAGATATATAGACCAAAAGATGAACAATAATGAACATAAATCAAAGTTAGTTGTCAGTTGTTAATGATCGGATGAATCATGTTAACTATAGCACTAAACCATCGTAGCATGATCTATGAGGAAGATCATGCTATAGGAGGTCGTGCAATAACAATTTTTGTGCTAAAACATGATAGAGAAACTATATGTAGATCATTATCAAAAGAATCATGCCACATGAAAAGAAAAGGGAATGACCTCGTCTTAATCACAAACTTTCATTGATTAATCGAAGGTAACCTACCACGACCCCAAAGTATAGAAGGTGATATCGATGATCACTGACTACAGATTTGAAATAATGAAGGTTAACAATTTCGATAATCAACATTTGCGATTTAAAAAACTTCATAGACCAAAATCAAAAGAGAAATGAAAAGGTTAAAAAAAGATCAAAAACGAATGAATTCAAAAGAAGTTAACACTAAAAGAAATGTTCAACATTAAAAAAAAAAATTAAAAAAAAAACAAAAAGAAAACACAAAAATAAAATAAATAAAATAGAAGTAAAAAGAAGGGAAAGGGGGCGCTGGCAGTGAATAAGGGTGTGTATGGTATAAAATATCTCAAGGAATCATATGGGCTTGATTAAGCCCATAATCCATCTTAGCAAAAAAATACATAATTCAACAAAAAGGAAGGGTGTGAACATAGAACTTAGATGGGCTATACGGCCTAGATGATAAATCAATGTAAAAAAAGAAAATTCAATAACATTAGAAGCTAGTCATAACATCATTCAAGGTGAGAACAACAATGCCACGATCCATGGAAATAAAAATATGAGAAAACCCATCTCTCTCCTTCATCATTTCGGGCGCAATCAAACGATTCAAAGAGGAAAAGAAAAGAAAAACTTCAATCCCAACCTTCTCTTATGTGAATCACTCAGTCTCTCATTTGTCTCAGTTTTTCACTCGATTTCGCATTCGGTTTGAAAAGGTTTGGCTTGGTATTTTCGTTCTTTTGAAAATCATTTCACTATTTTTCTTCTATTATTCTCTTGTTTGGGTTTGTTTGATTTTTGGGTTGTGAGTTTAAGGTAGGTTTGAGGGTGAAGAAGATTTGAAGATTTGAAGAGAAGTAGATGAAGATTATTGAAGTAGTGAATTCGTTTTTGTGGATGTTGGAACAAGAATAAGGTTGAGGATTTTCGTGGGGAATTTTTGTTGTTGAGCCTCAGAATAATGAGAGATTCGGGAGGAAAATAGGTGAGGAACATCTTCTGTTTTTCTTTCCGAATGAATCCCCAAAATTGAAGGGTTGATTCCGCTCTTTTTTTTTGTTGTTTCCGTTTTGGAATTCGTCTATTTTGAGGTCGTTTTTTGATGTTGTCATTTTGCATAGTTTTGGTGTTGTTTTGAACCCTTTTTGTAGAGTGTTTTGCAGGTTGTACAAAATTACAGCAGGTCATGTTATCTGGGCGGCAACACTGTGGTGGCTCTTTTTATTGTACACTCTTTGTAATGGTCTTACATATCATGTGGTGGAGGTTCTGCGAAAATTGAAATTTGAATTAATGCAGGTTTTTCTAGGTACAGGTCATAGCAGGTTGGACGATTTTGTTTGCAGGTTTTGTATATGGTGTTGTCTAACGTGCCTTTAAGTATTGTGCAGTGTTGTGGATTATTGCTGTGTGAGAGGGATTTATTGTTTGTTCCCATGGTTTGGTATGTGATGCGTCCGCAAGTGCACGGAAATATCGAAGTAATATAAAAGATTGTCGAACCCATAGAGACCAATGCCAATCTACCGTTATCTATTATTACGGCGTAAAGCTAAGGCTAATGGAATTAGGAAAGTTGAATGCGAATGAAATTAAATACAAAGGAAATAAAGATAATTGGTTTAAAGAAAAAGCGGTAAAGGGATATCGGTATGCAAGGACTTAGTTATCGGGGATTCGACAGGACACCGGTGCTTTCTACTCTTTGCAAACACTTTTAATAAGAAAATAACGGTTTAAAGACCTTTGTCTCACGATGGTTGTTGACGCTAGTACCAACTCTAAGGCGGAACGTATGTTGTCGCTATCCCGTTCGGGGTTTAAATTACTTTTTGAAAACCATTAAGTTCTAATCCCTTTTAAAGCGTTGTCGCTGTTTTTAAAACGAATGCCTAGTTTTTACTATCTGGTCTTAGCCGCAGCTGTCGCTTGTTGGTTCGTACCTTTATAAATTTCCCACTGTCGTGGCAAAACTACTTTTAAATAAGTTCTCGCTGTCGCGACAAACGTTTATTTAGAAATTAAGATTAAAAACTACATCCAGAAAGGTTGTTTGTAAAAAGGGAAGGTACCGGTTACTATCGAATCCTGTCCTACTAATTCGGTTACATACCGATAAAACTAATTTAGCTAGACATGATAATTAATGCAAACGGAAATAGACATAAACAACTGAATAATAAAGCATGCATTATGACAGAAATAAAGTAGTAATTCAATTAATAAAAACCTGTAAATTGTACTAATCAAATACTTGGGTAGTCCTCCACAATGTCGGCAGGATTCTACTTTGGCAAGAAGTAAAAGGTACAGGAAGGAATAAAACCATACAAATGGGAATAAAAGGAAACAGGAAAATAATGCAAGAACGTAAATTCAGCTTCAATTGGTAATTTCGGCAGCACTCCGATACGTCGAAGGCCCCCCAAGAAACTCTGAATCTAAGGCCTATTTATAGGAGATAATTCATTCTTCAAATTCCAGAGATCATGGGTGAGTTATGGAGGGAGTGGGAGTAACTTCCAGTAGTGGGCAGTGAGTGGAGAAAGTGTAGGAAGAAATCTTAGAGAGAGTGATCGTGGCAAAAACTGATTTGAACGTTAAATGATATTTCGTCTGCGTGACGCTCGTAATGGAACATGACGTTCGTCATACGCATGACAGTCGTAATGGACCTGTGATGACCGTCATATCAGCAAAATCCATTTTTTCTATTTTTCTTCTCTCTTTTCCTTCCATTTCTTCTTCTTTTCTTTCTTTAATCCAAATTCTCCCCAATCTGCAAAATGAAGTAAATTAATCATATAATAGAACATAAATCAAGATAAATTAATAATAGTCACAAATAAATGCATGTAAATCAAGCCAAATAAACGATATGATTTCGCGTTATCAAACACCCCCACACTTAAACCATTGCTTGTCCTCAAGCAATCAGCCAACACGTTAAAAAGAAATAAATATAATTTGAAACAAAGACACAGTGAGAGTCTAATCATGCGTGGCTGCTAGGCTAATGTTATATCGACATGTACTAAATATCAATACCAAGGATACCATAATGACACAATTTCAAAAACTCCCTACTTATGCAAACTAACCTGAGTCATGCCATTATAACTCAACCTATACCTCATGCTCTCTTTCACCCCATTTCATTCTAATGCAATCACATTAAGCCCGTTATCTATACACATTCATGGCAAGTAAACTTGTTAATGACTATGATCTCATTGATATTTCATTTTTCTTTGCAAACATGCTTAAGCATCAATTGAACTTAAAGGGTTTGTACCGTTGGGCTAAGTGATCGGGTGAGGAGCACCTAACTTAGAAGGAACAAGTCTTTTTTCTTCATAATTTTTCTTCTTATTTTAAACTAGAGATCATACACTTATTTGAATCGGTTTCTTACTTAGTGTGGTTGGGATGGTGCTGACTGCTTAAATAAACTACTTAGGGATTACTAAAAGAACTGGAGCTTTAAGGTCTCGGCATAATGGGTACTCAAGTTTAGTTTGCACATTTAGGGGGTTAAGGGTGTCAGGATGATATCAATTTCATCAAAACTTTCCCAAGTTTTTCTAACATAGCCTAAACAGCCTATATACTTTCAGAGTACCATGTCATGAATCAAAAAGTTTTTGTTGGAGGTTAAAATTTTGAAATTTTGGGGAAATTTGAATAACAGGCGAAAACCACGCATAAAGACTCGACAGCACATGTAAAGACTTTGACATATTAGAAACAACAGTAAATCAAACTAAAAAGTGATAAAATGAAAGCGGTAGAGTTCCTCCCCCACACTTAAACCAAACATTGTCCTCAATGTTTTAATAAAAGGTGGAAAAAGGAAAAATAGAACCTGTATGAATGCTACTGCGTGCTAAATCCTCTATGATCTTGCTCTTGATGTCCATGTCTTTGTTGATCACTTCTACTTCGGCGATAAGCATTTTGAGATGCCTTCGTTTGTGTAATTCTTGCACCACTCATCATATTACTTACTTCCAGAGGAAGTACTCATCATCAGTGTCACCACCAACAGCGACACTCGTAGGAATGTTCGTGGGCACAATACATCGTCATGTAGAGAGTTTTCGCCTAGATATAGCTAAAGCGTAACAAGCGATACATTTCTTTATTTTCTGAAAATGTAAACAAACAAATTAAAATAAAAGCCGTGTGGGTTGCCTCCCACACAGCGCTTTGTTTAACGTCGATAGCTCGACATCTAAGGAGTGCAAGTACTCATGGTGGTTCTTTTGAGAATGGTTCCTCGATCGAGCTTTGAATAGTCTTCGGCTTCCATGGCCACTTATCAAGCCATCGCTCATATCCCTCACCTTTTCGTTTCTTTCTTCTGTAGGGTGGTTCCTTGTTTTGAATGCGTGGTGGTGGTTCTGGATCTATCCTGCGTATCATCTTTTCAAATTTGGGCTTAGTTATTTCATCCACCACCTCAAAAATTAATCTTACCCTTTTAACAGTAATGATGACCCTAGTTTCACGGTCCTCGATTTTTCTTTTCCTATGAGGGACCTTAGACAAAGGTGCATTGGTGTGGGTATTTTCCAGTACCTCTACATATGTTTTAGATTGGGAGTTTACCTTAGCTTCCACAACCAATTGTGAGAAAGAATTAGGTGGGGTATAGGGAGGAGGAGCAACAATGGGTGCTTCTTTCTCTATCTCTTCGAAAACCTCCCTTTCGGGTGGTGTCGGTGGATTTTTCTCAATAATTATGCTTGTCTCACCAAAAATCTCCTCAGACTCATCATCACTTTCCCTAGGATCTTCTATTTGTTCTTCATTACTAGTGGTTACAACATTCACATGGCTCTCAAGGAAGGGTCCTAGAGATGTTTGTGTAAGCAAAGAGGTTTGAGTCTCCAAAGCCCTGCTGTGAGTCGCGAGGGAATCGACTATAATGCTCATCTGCTTAAGGTCTTCATCAATTTGGAGATGTTGTTTTCTAAAATCTTCATTTTGGAGAGTTTGTGTCTCCACAAAGCGCTCCATCATAGATTCTATCCTAGAGTGAGTAAATGTCTCTTTGAATTCTTATAGTAATAGTTCAAGGTTGGATGTATCGAAATCTTGTGTTTCCTCAAAACATTGGGAGTCGTCATCGTAGAGGGAATTTGGGTGAGAATGCGGCGTATTGAAATCTTCTAATAATATTTCGAGGTCCGATTTAAACGGATCTTGTGGTTCCTCGAAATATTGGGGGTGGTAGTTATAAGGGAAATATGGGTTATACATAACGATTTAGATAAGAGTGCCTTAGTCTATACTATGCAATAACAGAATCACGATATTGACTGTTGGTCCCCGGCAACAGCGCCAAAAACTTGATGCGTCCGCAAGTGCACGGAAATATCAAAGTAATATAAAAGATTGTCGAACCCACAGAGACCAATGTCAATCTACCGTTATCTATTATTACGGCGTATAGCTAAGCTAATGAAATTAGGAAAGTTGAATGTGAATGAAATTAAATGCAAAAGAAATAAAGATAATTGGTTTAAAGAAAAAGCGGTAAAGGGATATCGGTATGCAAGGACTTAGTTATCGGGGATTCGACAGGTCACCGGTGCTTTCTACTCTTTGCAAACACTTTTAAGAAGAAAATAACAGTTTAAAGACCTTTGTCTCACGATGGTTGTTGACGCTAGTCGCAACTCTAAGGCAGAACGTATGTTGTCGCTATCCCGTTCGGGGTTAAAATTACTTTTTGAAAACCATTAAGTTCTAATCCCTTTTAAAGCGTTGTTGCTGTTTTTAAAACGAATGCCTAGTTTTTACTATCTGGTCTTAGCCGCAGCTGTCGCTTGTTGGTTCGTACCTTTATGAATTTCCCACTGTCGTGGCAAAACTACTTTTAAATAAGTTCTTGCTGTCGCGACAAACGTTAATTTAGAAATTAAGATTAAAAACTACAGCCAGAAAGGTTGTTTGTAAAAAGGGAAGGTACCGGTTACTATCGAATCATGTCCTACTAATTCGGTTACATACCGATAAAACTAATTTAGCTAGACATGATAATTAATGCAAACGGAAATAGACATAAACAACTGAATAATAAAGCATGCATTATGACAGAAATAAAGTAGTAATTCAATTAATAAAGACCTGTAAATTATACTGATCAAATCCTTGGGTAGTCCTCTACAATGTCGACAGGATTCTACTTTGGCAAGAAGTAAAAGGTACAGGAATGAATAAAACCATACAAATGGGAATAAAAGGAAAAGGAAACGGGAAAATAATGCAAGAACGTAAATTCAGCTTCAATTGGTAATTTCGGCAGCACTTCGATACGTCGAAGGCCCCCCCAGAAACTCTGAATCTAAGGCCTATTTGTAGGAGATAATTCATTCTTCAACTTCCAGAGATCATGGGTGAGCTATGGAGGGAGTGGGAGTAACTTCCAGTAGTGGGCAGTGAGTGGAGAAAGTGTAGGAAGAAATCTTAGAGAGAGTGATCGTGGCAAAAACTGATTTGAACGTTAAATGATATTTCGTCTGCATGACGCTCGTAATGGAACGTGACGGTCGTAATGGACCTGTGACGACCGTCATATCAGCAAAATCCATTTTTTCTGTTTTCTTCTCTCTTTTCCTTCCAATTCTTCTTCTTTTCTTTCTTTAATCCAAATTCTCCCCAATCTGCAAAACGAAGTAAATTAATCATATAATAGAACATAAATCAAGATAAATTAATAATAGTCACAAATAAATGCATGTAAATCAAGCCAAATAAACAATATTATTTCACGTTATCAGTATGGTATACATACTAGTAGTAGTATTTTGGTTGTTGTTTGTACAATTTTTGCATCTTTTCGATAGTAGTGGTTATTGCAGATATAACTTGATTATGAGGATTGTACAACTTGGTGAAGTTTTGGAATAATACAAGCTACAACGATATGAAGGCTGCAATGATACGAAGCAAGTTTGGAAAGAGTGTACATTGGTAGTGGTGGGAGTGCTTATTTTGAAATCATGTGGCTTATTCTTTTTACTTTTGTGTTAACATGGTCTTGCTTGTTTATAGATTTGTATGGTAACTCATAGAAATGGCTTGTATTGGTATATGCTTTATGTGGGACATGATTGTGTGCTAGTTTTACAAGTAACAGCATGTACATGAGAGTGTTGTGGGGTCATGCGTTGTATGTTATGGTTAGAGGTGTTGGTATGTTGTGTATTGTTTTGTATTTTTTTGATAGTTTTTTTCGTTTGTATTTGTAACAACAGCTTGTGAACAATTGTGGAAGTTGATACCTAGTGGTGAGATTACAATTGACACTTAAATATGAAATTGACTATAATGCTTGAGCTTGAATATGAATTTGAAATTGGAAGAAAATAGAACTTGAAATTGAATTGATTTTGAATATTGAATGTTTTGAACATTGAAATTAGAAAGATGAACTTGAATTAAAAACGAAATCGAATGATTTTGATTGATTTTTGAAGTTGAACTTGAATAAGAGACTTGAAAAATGACATGGAGTTTGAAATTTGGACATGGAACTTGGAATAGAACTTAAACTAGGATGAACATAGAAATTGACTTGAATTGAAACTTTAATTCTTGAATTTGAAATGAAAATTGAATGAGCTTAAACTTGAAGCTTGTTTAAATTGAAATAAAATTAAACTTGGACATTGAAACTTGAAATGAAATGAGATTAAATGGAATTCTTGAAACTTGAACTTGAATTTTGATTAAACTTGGAAATGCACTTGGAAATGGATTGGAATTAATTTGGATTGAAAGGAAGTTAGAATTTGGATTTTGAATGGAAATTAAACTTGAATGAATTAAAATTGAAGGGGATTTGAAATGTGATTATGAATTGAAAATGGATGGAATTGAAAATTCGAAAGAGAAATTAAATAGAATTTGGAAAGATTTTTGGAAATTTGTCAATGGACGAAATATTGAATGGTTTTGAATTGAATAGGAAGCTTGAATTCTCCTATAACAAGAATATGAACTGCATTATCGACACTCGCAAATGACTTGACGCAACATGACTTCAACAGGTAACTTGTTATCTGGCACAAAACCCTAATCCTGATCACTTGATATTGAAGAAAATCAATTGTTTGACCGAGATTAGGTCAAAATTCTGTTGAATTTCACCCAAGATTGCACAGGTTCTTGACTTGATAACTTCTGCCTGATCCTTGATTCAATCTTGTAATACCTGAGCTTAGGCGACAAGAAAATGAAAAGCAGAAAGACACGTATTTCAGAGGCATAATGGTTAGATGACCTAAATAATGGATATGATGTACAAATGATGGAAATGCTATGATATCTAGGGTTTGAGGAGTCAGGGTCAAAATTAGGGTGTAACACCAACCAAGAGTTGGAATACCAAACTGGGGATACTAACCAAGATTTGGGATGAGAAATAGCGAATACCAACCAAGAGTTAGGATGCTAAAACAATGAATACCAACCAAGAGTTGGGATGCTAAATAGTAAAGGATACCAACAAAAAGTTGGAATACTAAACTGCGAAGGATACCAACCAAAAGTTGGAGTAACAGTGAAGGATACCAACCAAAAGTTGGAATAACAGCGAATACCAACCAAAAGTTGGGAAACCTACTCCGCTGGGAGATCAAAATGGCAACAACCAAGAGTCGGAATAACCTCACAATAAAAGATGACCACGCCAGATATTACCAACCAAAGGTTGGGATGAAATAAGTATACACGAAGTAGAATCAAATGACTTACAACATGGGCAAGAGGCTCTGCTGGGGAAGGAGATTTTAAAACAAACTAACTCTACCTGGGTAAAAAGATGAACACGTCTATTAATGACCTGCCCGATTAAAGATGTCAATATCTTAAGTCACACCAATATCAACTAGAGAAACACTTGGCCCAAAGCGAAACCAGAATTGGCTTATGCTTCAGATGCATATGTTTGGATATGGCGTAATGCTCCACACGAGATGGAAATGTTACGCGTTTGGGAAGATGTTATGCCAAATGCAAATGCAAGAGAACACCACTGGAATACATGTTGAAAAGAGAAACTGCAAACCAAAATTTTTAAGGAGAATGCCCTGAACGGCCTTCCCGAACACAGATCTCTTGGGGGAGAAAACACACTCTGTTGGGGAATCAACCCTGAAATTGCCTCTGAAATATGCCAACGACCATTAGACTTTGATGGAGATATTGATCACCGCAAGATTCCCATCGAGGAAATCAACATCAACCTATACATGGGGATAATAGTCTAACACATCAACCATGCCATGGGGTTTTCCTCACCATTAAAGAACGTCCTTCATCATTACCCCGATGGGGTTAAGCGTATGTCGCTGTCGGCGACATCATTTCTGATTTTATAACGAAACTCTGTGGGTATGACAAAACTTTGCCATATGGAGACAAATAGCCTTTCACTGAACCACTGTCTAATTGCGCTGCAACACTTCAATTGACATAAACATTTCTGGAACTTCTCTGGCAGGAGTTAAGCAATACTAAGGCAATAACCTTAACAACCTACAAGCATACAAAAACAATTAGGGCATCCTGACGGTAAAATGGCTATCTCAGTTTCCATACATGATATCAGTCACATAAATTCTCATCTTAAACATATGTCGTAGGGCCCTAACTTGTTCACATGTAAAGTTTATGAAAGATATAGACGCCCTTTTTGCGAACAAAAACAACAAAAGTAAAGAAATGAAATGCGCTTTTAGTGAATAATATTGTATTGATTGGAAAAGTCCTGTAAATAGGCAATTTACAAGTGAATGCAATCCCTAAAAAGAGGAAATTGCGCAAAAAGTAAAAACAAGAAAAATACATAAATGTCGGCAATGTGGAAACAGACAACCACCATGTGTCGATTCAGCTATGAACCGTATATCCTTGATGCTTCTCCAATGATCTTTCTTCCGAAAAGACTTATTGGACCGATCTTTAACCTTCAGGGTGACCATGTACCAAGATGAATTCGCAGATCGAACACAGACCGTAGTTGTTTGCTTTTTAATCCCTAACTTTTGCCTGGATCGCCCTTGCGGGTTTTTAATCCACCGGGATACCCTTTTTTTCCAAAGTCGCCCTTTCAGGTTTTCAACTTTGCGGGTTCACTTTTTATTTTCATTTTATCCCTAATTTTTGTAAGTATAGAGTATGCCTAAGAGGGGGGGGGGGTGAATTAGGCTTTTAGGGACTTTTTCCGGTTTTTCGGTATTCTTGAAATTTTACTGGTTAGGTACTTGGTGATGAATGCAGTAGAAAGTCAAAGGAAAGTGGACACCAAGATTTATAGTGGTTCCACTCACAATCTGAGAGTACTCCACTCCCCTTTCAACACGAAAGAGATTTTTCACTATTGTTTAATAAAGTACAACCTATCACACCATCAACCGGTGGGGCCTACTATCAAAAAATAAAAATCAACAAGTGTAAAAGAACAATCCTCTTGTAAACACTCACCCTTGTGTCCAACAATCCTGGATCACAAGTCAAAATACAAGTAATTTGAATACTTTGATTTGAGAGTAATAATGGTAATATCAATGCTGAGATTGATCTTCTCCTTCTGATCAAAATTCACTCTTTTAATTTCAACACAAGTGTTCAATGCTATGCATATGAAAAGATATGATCAATATGAACACTTTTGAAAAGATTTGAAAAGTATTTGAAAGTGGTGAATTTGATTCAAAGAATGTTTTGAAAATGATTATTGGAGGTTGTTTTTCAAATTTGAAAAACTCAGAATTTATATGTGTAAACACACCTTTTCCAACAGGTATATTTGAGTATAATTCAAAATATGAACTGGTATAATATTCAAACCATTTTTGAACTTGAAACAAAGCCATTTTTCAAAACACGTTCAGTGTTAATCGGTTAACCTATATGGTTAATCGGTTAACACTGGAACGTTATACCAGAATATTTAAAATTTGAAATGGTTAACCGGTTAACCTATATGGTTAATCGGTTAACACTGCTATTTTTCAGAAAAATACTTATAAAAACAATGTTATACCAATTCTAATAGTTTAAAAAATATGCTTATGCAATGTGATCAAATGATAAAGATGATGAACACTTGTATATCAATTAAATTAATGGATTTTGATATACCATAGCTTGTGTCCAAAACTTGAAAGTTGATCAGTCAAATGTTCATGAAGCTTTGAATGTTGATCACTTCCATTCCACTTGATCTTGGTCTTTTGAAAGTGTTTGCCTTTTTGCACAGATGAAATATTCTTGATCTTAATGTTGACGTCATCAAAATTTTGAGATGAAGCTTGCTTCTACAATTTTTTCCTGAACCTTTTCTTTTTATGGTTCGTCGGGATGCCCCAGTTTTGCCTGAACTCTTTCTTTTTATGTCCAACGGGTCTATTTTAAGCAAAATATCTTTTCACTACGTATGTGCTCACAGGAGACGTAAAATCTTCGTCGTCCATGGTTGATAGCAATAAGGCCCCGCCAGAGAAAACCTTTCTTACTACGTATGGACTTTCATAGTTAGGAGTTCATTTGCCCCTGTGATCTATTTGTGGAGGGTGGATCCTTTTCCGCACCAAGTCACCTACCTGGAAATGCCGAGGACGTACCTTCTGATCAAATGCTTTCTTCATTATGCTCTAGTATAGTCGTCCATGGGCATAGTTGCCAATCTCTTTTCCTCAATCAAACTCAACTGATTCAATCTGATCTTCACCCATTCTCCTTCATCAAGCTTCACATCAGACAATATCCTCAGAGAAGGAATTTCGACTTCTAATAGTAGAACAGCTTTTGTACCATATATCAGCGAGAAAGGTGTTTCCCCAGCATATGTACGCACTGAAGTTTGATAACCATGTAAAGAAAAGGGCAACATCTCGTGCCAATCTTTGTAGGTAACCACCATCTTTTGCATAATCTTCTCCATATTCTTATTTGCTGCCTCAACAGAACCATTCATCTTTGGACGGTAAGACGAAGAGTTACGGTGTTCAATTTTAAAACTCTGGCACAATTCTTTCATCATCTTATTATTCAAATTCAAACCATTTTCAGTAATGATTCGTTCTGGTATCCCATATCGAAAGATAAGGTCCTTCTTTATAAAGAGAGCTACCACCTGCTTCGTGGCATTGGCGAAAGAAGTTGCTTCTACCCACTTGGTGAAATAGTCAATAGCGACAAGGATGAAACAATGTTCGTTGGAGGCTGTCGGTTCAATCTTCCTAATCATGTCGATGCCCACATAGCAAAGGGCCAAGGAGATGTCAAAATATTAAGAGGACTCGATGGCACATGCACTTTATCATCATAAACTTGACACTTGTGGCATTTTTTGGCATACTTAAAACAATCAAACTCCATGGTCATCAATTAATATCCCGCTCTCAATAGTTTTCTAGACATTGTATGCCCACCGGCATGAGTACCAAAAGAACCTTCGTGGACCTCTTCCATCAGCAAGCCTACTTCATTTTCATCCATACAATGCAACAATACCATATTAAAGTTTCTTTTATACAACAGATCATCCTTGTTTAAGTAGAAATTACCCGGCAACCTCCTTAGAGTCTTCTTGTATGTACTCGAAGCCCCAGGCGGATACTCTTGAGTCTTGAGGAAATGTCATATGTCAAAATACCAAGGCTTCCCATCTGACGCTTTATCCATTGCAAATACAAAGGCTGACCTGTCAAGATGCATGATAGTGATTGCTGGAGCTTCATTCCAGAAATTCAATTTATACATAGATGATAATGTAGCCAGAGCTTCTTCCATCTCCTCAATCACCCTATCAAGTTATAAATAACCCTCGTAGATCATCTTCTAAATTCATTTCTTCAACAAAACACAACCCTTAGGTCTTTCCTTACACCCTGAACAATTACCGGAACATCCTAGGAATACCCCCCCTTTCAACAATTTGACCTTCATAAAGCTCAACGGATTCTTCAACTCCTCTACATCAGTTATCAAATTTAGCTTTTCTCCTTCAATGATAGCATTAGTCTTTGCCACCTCGTGGTTTGGCATGGGGTTCTAGTTTATATTCGGACCGTCATTGGTAAAATTAATGGCCTTAGAATCAAGAAAATCATGTACTGTGTGCTTAAAAGATTTGCAATTATCGATACTGTGACTCGGAGCACTGGAATGGAAATCACACTTGGCATTTGCATCATATCCTAGGGGTGGTACGCCAGTAAATTGCACCAAAGTCCTTTTTTGAACCAACTGTAGTTGTAAAAAATGCTGTAGTAATTGAGAATATGGCATGGGCGGAGTTTCAAATTATCTGTCGGCTATTCTCTGCCTTTCCACGTAAGGACGCGGAATATTAACTCGTTGCTGAGGTGCAGCCAGAATAGCCACGGTAGCAACTTGATGTTGTGCTCTGCCTCTATCTCTATGTGAAATGGTGTTTGTATACCCTTCTCTTCTCTTGTGATTGGCAGAATATACTTTCTTCGCTCCTCTTGCAGAAGACCCACCAGCATTTGAGATTTTCCCGGATTTGATTCCGCTTTCCACCCGTTCTCCAGCCATCACTAGATCAGAAAACCCAGAAGTCATGCACCCTATCAACTTCTCAAAGTACACACCTGGTAACGAAGCCATAAACATGTCAATTAGTTCTCTTTCTACCACAGGAGGTTGAACTCTTGCAGCTAAATCACGCCACCTCTGGGCGTATTCCTTGAAATTCCCATGGCTCCTTTGTGATAAACTCTGCAATTGCACCCTATTTGGCGCATGTCACTATTATATTGGTAATGGCGAACAAAAGCCTCTGCCAGCTCCTTCCAACTACGAATGTAGATCCTTTCTAATCCCATATACCACTCTAGCAACGCTCCGACCAAACTATCTGGAAAATAGTGCATCAAAAGCTTCTCATCCTTAGAATAAGAAGACATTTTTCTGTAATATGCCTGGATATGTACTTTAGGACAGCTTGTCCATTTGTACTTATCGAAGTCAGGTAGTTTGAATTTAAGGGGAACCTTAATCACTGGAACTAAGCCAAGATCAGACATATCTAGACCTAAAGATTTTGCACTTCAAAGGACTTCATCTTCTCTTCAATTAACTTGAACCTCTTGTCAGCTTCAGATGGTAGACCACACTCTGTATCCTTCACTAAGAAGATGTCATCTTGGTTATCTTCCCACTGAGGACCATTAAGTCCATGGACGACACACACATTATCTCCCACAACATTACCATTTTCATTTGCGACACCTCTGCCCGGAGAAATAACAACAGTAGGACCGCTTACCGGAACTGAGCCACCTACAGGTGGAGGTATAACACTAGACCCTCCATGTACAACTCCTTCTTCATCAACCCGTGCAATTAATAGTTGGTCCATAATTCTCAATTGTTCCTGCCCTTTGGCGACATTCTACATTAATTCCATGAACTGGGCCATACGAGCCCTGACCTCTTGTAACTCAGCTTGCACTTGATCCATTATCCTTTTTTGATTCCCCTTTGTTGAATACCTGTGGAAATTAGGTTCTTCAATCCTGTAACTGTTGAAAATCGAGCAGAAATAAGAACAAGAACCACCAAGCACACCTGCCATGCAAATGAAAATGCAGGATGCAAGGATGCAAACATGCACATGTATTTATAGGAAATTTTACCCTTTGATACTAGTTTCCAAGAAGATAAGAAATAGCTGAGATGGATACAAATACCACGAACAATTTTCATGAATCAAATAAAGTTGAGATAATACAAAGCAACAACGAGAAAGACCCAAATACAGAAGCACTGATCTCATCCAACAAGTCTGGTGATGATCAAGATACAAGAAAGCAACGACTGCGTCGTATCAATAAACCCTAACAATCATGCTCCTTGCTCCAGGACAAGGCCTCCATAAGCATTGCTTTTGTATCCAGGTGGTTTGGTCTGGCAACCAGTTCTCTGAATAGGATGTTCCTTCTGGATATCACCTCCCTGAGGTAAAGGCAAATATCCTCTCAAGCATCTTCACCAAAAGCATCTTCCAACTTGGGTCTCTTTACCTCTGCTTGAATATTCAGTTCCTCCAAGGTTGATAAGGTATCACGAAGCTTTCGCTCTATCCTGTATCAATGGGAAGACTCCACCCCTATCTCTCTCTCCTGGACTTTGAGCAGCGTCTTCAACCGGTCAATCTGAATATGAAGCTGATACTTTCTTCCTTTGTTAGAAGTCAAAGTAGCATTCCATTGCTGGTTGAATTTGGATATCTCCAAATAGGCTCTGTCTAAATCCTCCTTTTTATGCTTCAAGATGCTGCAGGTACTTTTTAGGTCTTGACCAATCCGCTCTCGCATTCTGATGTGCTCAGATAACTCTTTCTCCATGTTGACTAAAGACTCTGATCTCTTCTTAGCCAAGTAAGCAACTTCCCCTTTGTCACGCTTCAACTGGTTGATCTCCTGTTTCAAATCTTCATTCTCTTTGCGCAATTATTCCTTTTCTGCCCAATGTTTTATCCCAAAATTTGACCAACCTTTTCTTCTTAACTTGGCTTGTGTTTCATTCCATTTTAGCATTTTCATTTGCATAGCATTATTCTTTACAGAGGATCAAGAGGTGTCTTGTTCCATTCAAGAGGAGAGCTTTATTGCTCAAGCTCAAGTCATAGCATTTATACAAGCCATCAGGGTTTCATCATCATGGAGAAGTTTCAAAGCACTTTGAAGGGAGAGATTGGTTTGTGGTTGTTACCTCCTATCTTGAGGGTTATTAGAGGTTCATTAGAGGATCATCAGGAGTTCATGAGGTCATTTATTTGGACAAGACATGGTTTTGAAGTTCATTATGTACCTTGGAGAGGCTTTGTGGGGTTTGAGTAGTCATTCAAGTCATCTGCAAAGGGCATAGACAAAGGACTTGGAACTAGGGTTTAATCTGGTCAACTCAAGGTCAACTGTGGACTTAAGGGGGTTCAAGACTGGGTTCTAAGTCATTGAGGCCATGGGAAGTCAACTTAAAACATCTAAGATGTCATGTTAAGATCCAATCAAGAGGAATCAAGAGTTGAAGAGGTTACTAAATTAGGGTTTCAGTTGATTTCAGTGTAAAATCCCCTTCTTTAGTGCCCAACTTCAAAGGCATTTTACCCTATGATGCATGATTAATCTCCTTTTAATGAAAACATGAGACTTGTAGGGCATATTATTATCTTTCTTTTGAGTACAAGAACTCATCCATTGGGTTTGTACATCTCAAGTTATGATGCCAACAAGTTAGGGGTCTCAGAGGAAGATAATTTTTGTCAACTTAAAGTCAACTCACTTCCAATGCATTTTTGACCTAGAAGCAAGTTTCCCCTTGTTACACCCTAATTTTGACCCTAGTCCGCTTTCTGTGCATATGATAACATTTTCACCATTTTGTGCATCATATTTATTCTTCATGTAGAATTTGTACCTTTTGTTACGTGTTGTCTAAGCTCAGGTCTTACAGGATTGAATCAAGGATTAGGTCAGGTTATCAAGACAAGTATGTATGCGGTGTGGTGTAAAATTTTGTACAACATAACGTGCATTTTACCGTGAATAATTCACAAAAGGGTTAGCCAGAACAAATTTCTTGGATTCCAGACGGACTGGCTAAATTTTGTCCCAAATATGCAGGAAAAATTAATGATTGAAAAGTATCGAATTTAAGCTTGCAAGCGCAAGTTTTTAACCTACTTTCCCTTTAAACTCGACCTAGCGTACTCGCTTTATCTCTTGACGAACTTTCAATCACTTTTGACCAGTGTGAGCCTTTTTACCAGTCCTGGTCGATTCTCAAAATTGACCGAGTGCTGTATCTTTTCAAGTTATTCTTTCGCGATAATCTTTTATGTGCAGTCGTTTTTTATCTTTTAAGCATCTCAGTTGCCCATTTCTGTTTATTTTCCCCAAGTTTATTTCTATATTTTCATCAAAAACGTCAAGAATAATTATGTGTTTTTTTTTCAAGCTCGCATTTCTTTTTTTAGCATATTTATTTGATCAATGGTGAATTTTCAAATTTATTTTCATTTTAGCCTAATAAGAGTGTGACACGTGGCATTTTTTATTAATATTTATCATTATTTTTGTTTTATAATTTCATATGTTAGAGTTTAGATTTAGAATTTAGAAAACTAGATTATAATTTTAATTAGGAATAGAATTAGAATTTATAATTATTTATTTGTTTAGAAATCAGACTAGAATTTTAATTTAGAAAATAAGATTAGAATTTAGAATTTAAAATTTAGAATTAAAATTTTTTAATTTGAATTAATTAGAAATAGAATTAAAATTTTAAATAATTAGAATTAAAAAAGAATTAGAATTTAGATTAGATTAGAAAATAGAATTTAAATTAAGAATTAAAATAGAATTAAAATTTTTTAATTAGAATAAATTTATATTAGATTTTTAAATTAATTTAAAGATTAGAAATTAGAGTTAGAACTTAAATTAGAAATTATGAATTAGATTAAGATTTTAGATTAATTAATTAGAAAATAGAAAAGGAAAATAGAAAACAGAAAATTATAAGAAATTAAAAAGGCCGAAACCCTTTCCTCTTCTTCATCAACCTCGTTCTCTTTTTCCCCACCATAAACCCTTCGTCTCCATCATCGTCATCTCCAACTCTCTAAATCTTACACGACCTTCACAAACACACGAAACCCACTGTGAAATCACCATTTCAGATTCAACAATGATTCGCAACGATTCACGCCATGATGCGATGCGCGATCCTCTATTCCTTCGCGAAAGAACAATCTGGTCCACTCAAAACTGGTGACACCGTTGAAGAAGCCATTAAAACCGTCGTCGGTCCAGTCTACGATAAACTTCACCAAGTTCCCGTCGAGCTTCTCAAATACGTTGATCGCAAGGTCGACGAGTCCGTTTCCGAGTTAGATCGTCATGTTCCTACTAACGTCAATAAGGTTTCAACTCAAGTTCGATCTATTGTCACTGAAGTCCGCCGTGCCGGATTTGTTGAATCGGTTTCTGGATTGGCAAAAAGATCATTTACTTGAAGTATGAGCCTAAGGCGGAAGAGTGCGCTGTGTCGGCATGGAAGAAGTTAAATCAGCTTTCGTTTTTTCCTCAAGTGGCTAACGTGGTTTTGCCAAAAGCAGCTTATTGTACTGAGAAGTACAATGAAGCAGTGGTTTTAAGTGCTGAGAAAGGTTACAAGAGCATTGCTTCATCCTGTTTCCGATTTCGACGCCGACAATATTAACAAAGTAAAACGTCGATAACTTGTTTTTCTGTCCGAGTTCGCAGGTTAAGAACTGATTAACAACTCCGTATGGATTTCGTTTCGACTTCATTTCGACGCAGTTTTAATTTGTGGAACTCATATTCACTATTGTTGTTATCTTCTCCTCCGTGAACAAGGACAAGGCATAAAGCTTAACTTGCAAATTCCGGATCAGTATTGTCATAAGCCTCCTCCGCCAACAGTTGTACGAGCCTTCATTAGCAGCAATCCTGCACTTGGTGAAAGATTCTGAGTTCAGATAGATCCTGCACTTGGTGAAAGATTATGAGTTCAGATAGTTCTGATACCGATACGACGATAACATAAACTCTGCAACAACACCTTCTCAATAATTTTCACCATAGCAACAGCCAGCAACAATCCGATCCAGTTGCGGGCATCAGCACCGAAGAAACCGAAGCTGTTTCCTGGCTCCTCCAAACTCCCTCCAACCCAACAACGACACAGCAATATCGCAATTAGTGGTTCTGTTACGCAAGTACAACGCGCCGCTATAGCTGACAACAACATCGAACAGCTCGAAATACATTCAACCTCATGGTAACAATTCAAAACAATATTTTTGTGTGATATTATTGTTGTATTATTAGTTGATTTGGGTGTTGGCTTGCTCGATTCAATTTCGCTATTATAAAACAGCGTATTTGAGTTTGTTGGCATTTTTTAAAAAACGACGGTTTTGATTTAGGCCAAATCCTGGTTTTCTCTTTGAAATTTCTTGTTTAGTATATTTTGGGATGATTTGGTGATTCAATTGTAACAGGTTTATTTTTTGCTCAACTATTTTTCTAAATTATATTCCTGTTTGTTGTTTTAAGGCCGCCGGCTTATATGTTCAACGTCGAGTTTTCTTTTCTTTAAAAAAACCATTACTGTTATGATGTTTCGGTTTATTTCATTCTAATTTTTTTAAAAAAAAAACAAAAAAGGCTATTGTCTTACTCTTATACTTCATAACCAATCATGGATGTTTGTTTGTCTTTGTGTGACATTAACCGAAATTAATTGATGAGTGCACCGAATTCCATAGCAGAGATATATATAAGTGCCTTGCGAATTTGGAATGTTGTCGTGCTTAATCTCGTTTGACGCATCAGCTGCGATTTTTGTAAGCATGTTGATAGCATAGTAATGTTTATCTCCATCTTGAATTTAAAGTTTGAATCAAAATCAATTTAATTTAAAAAAAAGAAGAAGAGGATTTTAAGAATAATAATAATTTTGTTTTAAAAAATAATCTTAGTTTTGTATGAGGTAATATTTTAACTTTATTTTAGATAATAATAATCTTGTTTTAGAAAATAATAGCACTTAGATCTTGTTTAATCAATTTCTATGACTTTTTAAAATTATGACAAATTCCTATTGGTTTGATCTTGGGACTACATTCTTGTATTCATTAACTCATTCCATTTCTTTCGTCACCTTTTTTTTAAATCAAATTTATTTCCACAATTTACTTGGACAAGAAAGAGAGTCTAGAGCCTTCTATTTTCTCTCTCCTGATTCATTTTTTTCGATTGTTTGGGCCCGAGAAGCCTTTCTTAAGTTCAAACAATCGAATTTTCTTTCACCATTTCGTTTTACACGTAGATTCAAACCTCGATTCACATTGAGTATTTTTCTCAAATTAAATTAATATACTTAATCATATTTACACATAATTTCGATAAAGATGAAAAGGGAGTTGGAATCGAGCCTTTGATTTCTCTTCTCGATTGTTTGGGCCCGAGGAGCCTTTCTTAAGTCCAAACAATTGTCTTCTTTAAAAGATATACAATGCAAAACAAACTCTAAATCTATTTTCTCGAACACTTACATGAAAAAGAGAGAGGATCAAGCCTTTGACTCGCTTTCCCGATTACTTGGGCCCGATAAACCTTTCTTAAGCTTTGAGTAATCGTCATCCATTTAAGCCACGTTAATTATATCAAAACTATTTATTACTATAAGATGAAAAAGAGAGAGAGTCAAGCCTTTGACTCACTTTCTGGATTACTTGGGCCCGAGGAGCTTTTCTTAAGCTTCAAGTAATCCTCATTCGTTTAAAATACTTCAACTATCTTCCATCGTGCGATGTTTTTCCTGCACAATCTCTTTTAAGGATGAAAAAGAGAGAAAGTCAAGCCTTTTACTCACTCTTCCGATTACTTGGGCCCGAGAAGCCTTTCTTAAGCTTCGAGTAATCGTCATCCGATTAACTTACTCGAACCACATCCTATCCTTTCTCATTAAGGGTGAAAAAGAGAGAGAGAGTCAAGCCTTTGACTCGCTTTCTCGATTACTTGAGCCCGAGAAGCCTTTCTTAAGCTTCGAGTAATCGTCATCCGATTAACCTACCAGAACCATTTCCTATCCTTTCGAAATTAAGATGAAAACGAGAGAGGGTCAAGCCTTTGACCTGCTTTCCCGATTACTTGGGCCCGAGAAGCCTTTCTTAAGCTTTAGGTAATCGTCACCTCTAGCTAAACATCTGATACGTCAAGCTTTGTTTCCTCGCCCTCGTGCGACCAAAACCCTAAAGCTTATTCAAATCTAACTCTTCTTCAAATCTATTCTCTTCAAACATAAATTCAGTTCTCGCCGTCGTGCGAACCTTCAAACCTTTTCATAAACGAGAGATATGGTGTCTTGAGAACGACGCAAAATATTGCTTCGTCCGTAACCTACTTGAGTCAATATAAGTGGCATGTTCCCCATGAATGTTGATATATGGAAATCCATTCAAAGTGGTGCAGGCGTCCTCTCCTCACTAGTTTAGATAAAGCAATATTTTCTGTCAAATACGACTAAGTATCTTTCGTTAAAGTCAAACCGACAACCGTAGGTCGAACTACGGCCGCTCTGATTTCTCGTCTGTTTACGAGAATACGTAGACATAGGATTGCGAGATCCTAGCGAGCAACCTCTTTCTTTTTTTTATCCAAACCTTTACCCATTGCAGTTCGAACTACGGACGCTCTGATTTCTCGTCTGTTAACGAGAATACGTAGGCACAAGATTGCGTTGATCTTGGCGAGCACATTTCCCCAAAATTCCATTTCTCTCTCTTTTCTCCCGTAGTCCCATGAACTACAGACGATCTGATTCTTCACTTCTTTTAAGTGAAAATACGTAGGCACAAGGGCCTCAATCCTTGGCGAGAACTCTAATCTAAAACCCCTCATTTCTCCTTAACAGCCTAAACCCTTTTACATTATTTTCACCTTTTATTTTGGAAGAACACAAACAAACTAGACTAACATTTCTTACGAATCGAATCAAGAGGTTCTCGTTGAGTACAACGGATATGAGGGGTGCTAATACCTTCCCCTCATGTAACCGACTCCCGAACCTAGAACTTGGTTGCGATGACCATGTTCTTTCCCTAAAGGTTTTATCGATATTTTCCTATTCCTCTTGGAATAAATAAAGTTTGGTGGCGACTCTGTGTTTTCCGCGACCATTCGCGAAGGATCGTGCTTTTTTTAGGTACGACACCCCTCAACTTCAAGTGAACATGAAAGTTGTTCCTCATGATATTAGCTTTCCAAAAATTCCTAGAAGTCCTCTTTCTCATGTGTGGAACTCAATTTATGGTCTTAACAAGTCCAGGGTATTTTTGGAAAGTTCATTATAGGTCATTCTTTTCAATGGTCATTTCCATGAACTTTAACGCCTCAAATCCAATTTTGACCAACATGAAACTGGTGCATAAGAGTCTTAACTCCTCATTGAACTCAATATTCATGAGGATTGTTGAATTATATGGCCATGTGGGGCATTTTCAAGAGGAAACTTTGGTTTTTGGTCATGGTATGAATACTATACATTATAGGTCATATTTGATTCATGTCTTAAGCTATTTCACACCTTTATATACCACAAAAAAGGGTTACCACAAATGGACCAACATGAAGAGCTTTAATGTGACATATTTTCAAGTTTCTTACTTGAAAAGTTTTGATTTCAAACTTGATGTGTGGATTATTTACAAAGCCCAAATCAATTCATTTCATTTGTACACTCCATGTGCTTCCTATTGCTGATTCAATATGGTGTAAAAAGTACCAAATTCGTGTGCATGAGGAAATGTATCATTTTTGGAAAAATTTTCAAATCTCACCAATAAGGAATTATGGGCATGCATGGTCATGAGATATCAATCATATAAAAGCATTTTGGTCTGCCCTAATGCTCAGAAGAGGCAATTGCAGCTAGAGAGAGCAGAGAGAACTTGAATTTTTCTCATCACTTTCCATTTTCGAATCTGGATTTTCTCTTCAAATCAACATCAATTGGAGCTTGTATCTTCATTATTAGACTCTAAGGAACAAATTGGAGGCAAGAAAGTAAAGTTTGCGTGTCTCAGAAGAACCAACGGAGTTGCTCCGTTCAGTAAGCTTCTCTCTCTAATTTCTCTCATTCTAGGCACTTTCTAAGAGCATTTTGGGCTGCATCTGAAGCCTTACCTATGGTAGGCCATGTTTGAACCTTTCTTGTCTTTGTTTGATGAGATTTCAGATCACATGTTCATTTTTTTCAAGATTTTGATTCTCTCTGATTAGGAACCTTTTTGATGTTTGGATGATGGATTCGTAATCCTTGTTGTGTCAGCTTTCGAATGGTACTGGTTTTGGCCATTTTTGTTGAGGTTTTCCTCTGAGCTCCGGTGAGCCTGTCGAAGAAGACGACGAAGCCCTAGCTCCGGTGTCTGGTTTTGTTCCTGGTTAGGGATGAGTTGGCATGCGTGGAATTATTGACCTGGGGACGTGTTGAGCCATGATTTGTTTGACCACACTGGTGTGGCTTTTGACTCCACATCAGATTAATGAAATGTTGCGTTTCATTAATATGATCCCCTTTGGCTTTTGGGCTTTGGCCAATTGCTTTCCACACCCTACCATTTCAGGACCATGCGCACATTACAAAGGGTTCTTTGTATTTGGATCTTGCTTATCATACCCCCTTCCCCTTTTCATTTATTTTATTTTATTTTCATTTTCTGTTTCTATTTTATTTTATTAAAAATACTTCCAATGGTCAGAAAATTACTCAAAAATATTTTATTGCATTTCAAGGCTTTATTTAATATTCCACAATTTTATTTTTTGATTTTATTTTCATTTACTATTTTATTTTAATTTTACAATTGGAAGTGTTTTTAATGTTGTCTTTGTTCGATCATAACCATTTGATCCTCCAATTCAAATCCCTTATGATCAAGGTTTCTTCTCCATTTAGAGGACGGATTGAAGTGTCTTTGAGGGTGATTTTGGTTCATGATTGATCATTTTGTGTTTGACTTTGAGTTGACTTTTAATGCCCCTCGATTAATACTCGATAAGGTGGAATACCCATGTTAATCAATTTATTTGGTGATGCCTTGAGTTGAGTTTGACCTTGAAACTTTGGTTTCTGTTTGCCATTTGACTTGGTTGCTTTGTTTTTTTTATTTGGATTTTATTGAGCAATCCTCCTATTTTTGATGAAGCTTACAAGTCAAGTAATCTTAGAGGAAGTTCATACAAACTAGTTTGACCTAGTTCCTTTGGGTAATGACTTTTATGGATCCCATATGCACCCTATGAGCCTTGATGCTTATTTATGACATGATTAAGGTGCTGGTATTTCATTTTTAGGTCATGCACTTGTGTAACTTGTTTCACAAGTTACTTGAAAGTTGAGCATTCCCACTTGTGTGTAAGTGTTGAACATGGTTTGGAACTTTGGTTCTTCCATTTGCCTTGACTTGGATCTTGTTTTTAATTTGTTTGCCATATTGATTTGAACCATCTTCTTTTGGTTTCACTTTTTCCCCTTTGGTTTTGATCATCATTTAAGACAATTTGGTGTTCATGTTTATGCTTTGAGTTTGTCTTGAATGATGTATCACTTTTAGTTTTTGTTTGTTCTTCTTTTTCACATGATCAATTTGGATTGATTGGTTGAGATACTTTGCATATGCTTGCTGCCCAAGCCTCTTTTCTCTCATCTTCTATTTGATCATGGCCTTTGCTTGTGTTTTATGCTTGGCTTTTGTTTTAGTGACTGATGTTTGAATGGTTGTAGGAGTTGTAACTTCTCCCATTTCATCTCACTCTTTTCTTGACTTTTTTTAAGTCAACTTGTTTGAATCACTTGCTTTGTCTTTGTTGCATCTTTTTGTCTTGCATTTCATCTTTGCATACCATGTTTGCATTGCTTTTAACTTGTTTAAGTCAACTTCTTCTCTTTTTTCATTTCATCTGTGATTGAATTATTTATTGTTTACTTGGTCTTTTGCCATGATCCCTTAGGATTCCTAGTCCCTCTGTTTAAGATGGGAGTAGGAGAGACATTAGGTTTTCAATCCTTTGCATGATAACATTAGGATAGATTTCCTTTTTCAATCCCAACATTAGGAGCATTTTGCATGATAACATTAGGATAGATTTCCCTTTTCAATCCTAACATTATGAGCATTTTGCATGACAACATTAGGGTTGATTGAGTTTGTATCTTCTCTTCTCATCTCATAATCTCTTAAGACACCTAATAAAGGATAATAAGTGTTGTACGCTACAAGCCTTAAGTATTTGAGGAATGATAGGTGAGGGGCCTCCTCTCACACTGTCTAGAGTTTTTAGCGTATTCCCTTTAGGAGATATGCGATGCATTCGCTCTTAAGTCATAGTCTTTAGTGCAACATGAGTTACAAACTTAACTCAATTCACTTCTTTATAAAAAACACAAAACAAAATATCAAACCTTTTTTATCCTTCGGGATTGGTTAAAAATCATTTTCAGAAAGAGTGTGTTAAGTCTTGGTTCTACCGAAAACAGGTAACACCTAAGTCTGCAATGGTCGAGCAGCAATACACCTAATTGCTAAAATGAAGGTTTAACCCTACTCAGTTAAAACTCTTGAACCAATCAGTGATCGTGTCAGCCCGAACTACGTTTGCTCTGATTTCTCGTACCAGACGAGGATACGTAGGCACAAGATGATGATGTCTTGGCGAGCAACCTTCCCCCCTTTCACCCGTATTTTTCCGAACTACGTTGACTCTGACTTTCCCATTGCACGAGGGAATACGTAGGCATATATCGGCGATGCTCTATCGAGTCTCTTTCCTTTTCTTTTGTCCTTGTGAGCCAGCCTTTGATAGTTTAACACCCTTTTAGATAGACAACAAGCGTGGATCCTGTTGAGTACAACGGACGTGAGGGGTGCTCATACTCTCCCCTTGCGTAAACGACTCCCGCACCCGAGATTTGGTTGCGATGACCTGTCTTTTCCCTTTTTCGTAGGTTTTCTCTGATCGTTTCCTTTCTCTCTCTCTTTGGGATAAATAACAAACAGTGGCGACTCTTTTGTCTTTGCCGACCCTTTTTCACAGTAGCGACACCCAAAGTATCAAAATCCGCTACATCTGTGAAGTACAAAGATTCCTTCACTTCTTCTTCCTTCGGGGGCCCCCTCAAGGCATAACCAAACTGCCTGACAACAAGAGAAGGGTTGTAGTTAATCCCACCTTTTCTCCCTATTAGAGGTACATTAGGAAAACTCCCACAACCAAAGATAATCTCCACACCAAGTAGATCTCGATTAAACCAGATAATATCCTTAGATGTTGGGACCATAAGCCTCTCTGACCACTCAGATGTATCTTTTGCATCAACAAAAACTCCATTACGAGGAAGATGATCCATGAACCATTTGCGGAACAGTGATGCATAACGAGAAACATTTTTCCCTCTCCTCTTTTGATTTTTGTAATGCACTGAGTGATACAAATCCCCTAGGAGAGTAGGTACAGGGTTCTTGGAAGCAAAGATGTGAAAAGCGTTCATATCAACAAAATCTGGGATGTCGGGAAACATAACAAAACCTTATATGCACAATGCCAGAATATCATTGAAAACTACCCAGCAACCTTCCTTAGCAAAATACTGAGCCTTACCCACCAAGAAGGACAGGGGAAAACCATAAGTTCCACAACATTAAACCACATTACCCACCAAATCAGACTTGCTCAAATAAAGAGTACTGGCCAACTTCTCCAGATTAGGTTCCTCCTCGAAATGAAAGAAAGACATTTCTTCTAAGACTGGAACTCCCATTAAAAAAACAAACTCTTCCAAAGTAGGAATTAAAACATAATCAGGAAATGTGAAACAACGCAGATGAGGGTCATACAATTGTAGTAAAGTATGCATAGCTCCTTGTTCGTAACTTGTGACTTTGTGGACGACACTCAGAATCTTCCCATAATCTCTTTTGAAATATTCCATGACACCATAACTAGCCATGGAAATAAGACCAAATAAAAGTCTTAACTCTGGTAGCGGAAACTTGCAGCGGAAACTAGCCATGGAAATAAGACCAAATAAGAACCTCATAACACACATACATGTTAATGCAAAATGATTATGCAAATGCAAACAGGGGATCAGTGTATCCAAAACTGTTGTGTTGTTGACTAAGTTGAACTAGAGCTTCGCTCTGATAAGAAATCCAAAATACCAGAACACTCAAGATCAATAGTCTGCTTTGACAGAGAACCGGGTTGGTTGAAAGTTAAGGTTTCCTGCAAAACCCTATCCAATCACAGGTAGGACCTAGTCTCTGAAGAGGTACGACATCCTTTGTAGGTCGTAGGTATCATGGACTCTTAGGTCAAGAAACAATGATATGTTCACTATTTCGGGTTTGGCATCATGGTCAATCAAGGAAGTCTCAATTGACTTCCCAATGAACGGTCTCTAAAGTCGTTAGTTTTCAGATCCAACACCCCCTCAATTGTCCAAGATGCATAGGATAGGATGTCTTTAAAAAAAACCTCGTCTGACTGCGAATTTCGTGAGGGCTCGCGCATGCCAAACATGCAAGCCTGCACTACTCTCCATATTAATAGTAGGTGTATACTCAAGCATGGGTATTGGGCTTATCTCTTAGTGGAACAACCCACCCAACAACACAACAACAACAGTATAATATGATAACAAAAATAAAATGCTGAAAATAAATGTCATAATATACAACAGTAAAGTACATGCATATACACAAATATACACCCAAAAACACAAAATAGATAAGCGCTAGAATTGACTCGCATAGAGAACCAGAGTCCCCAGCAGAGTCTCCAGCTGTCGCAACTGCGAAAAGGGTCGGCGGAAACAAACAGAAGAGTCGCTACCGAATTTTATTTATCCCAAAGAGAGGGAAA